>LUGF01019823.1:54072-68086 GCA_001625245.1 Calycopis cecrops
AGCTAAGATTTTTTTCCAACTTAAATAAACAACAAGCCTTAAAGATAATTAGTAATAAAATACGTTAAAAAAGATAAACTATATACATTTTTAAATAAATGTATATATATAATTATTTTTAATATTATAAGATTATTTGCTCTGTGCAGGTTTTCAATCTTATATTAGGGTACTTAGCACTGACGACTATTACACAAAACTTAGGAAAGTAAAATTCTATGGCATTTTTCTTCTTTTGCCAAAGAGTTTATACTGATAAGTAAACTATTAAAATTAACGGTCTCAAAAATAAACTATACTACTTATTGAAGTAACAATTTTCTCAAATGGATATAGGCCTTAACGTCCATGGACCAAAAAGACAAGCTGAAGCCGCACATTATTACTATGTACTGCATGTGTTAGTAGCTACTTCATTTTCATTATTACTGTGTAGTAAAATAGAAATAGTAAATTTTGAAATGTAGACTTACATTAATTAGAGTAACAGTATTATATTTCCTGTGAATTCTATTTGATATTTTACGGGAACAATGAACAGGATATAATAGAATTTACTGTCTGTATTTATACTGAATGCATTTCGATATGTTTAGAACATATTTCACAGCCACAATTAATGATAGATGTCTATATTTAGATAGTTTATCAAGAATTCGCTGTAAGTTAAAACTAAATAAAATTTTGTAATTTGTTGTTCTAGTAAAAATTTAATATTTGTGTATAATAAAATACAGTCAATGAAAATAAATAATATAATAAAATTAAAAACCAGCCAAGAGAGAGTCGGGTGAAACACTCCGGTAGGCGATACCAGAGTGATCGGTAACAGAAAATAAAGGAACATACATAATATTACCACACCACCACTAAGCCTATTAGCAAACTTATCACCAAGCTAGCGATAGGATTTTAGGCAACATTTGTAGTTATAGAATTTAGACAAATCTCAAATGAATACACTGATAAATTATTTTATTTTAGTTACTTTCACAGTATTATGTCTTACGGCATACTGTTGTGAGGAAACGCTACGTACATAAACACTATTTTTGTGCCGCAGAAACGAGCTATTCGTACAATTTACCAACTAGTCTCTAATACATCACTTAGAAATAAATTTAGGGACATCTGTATACCGACTGTTTACTCTCAATACAATTTCGATAATGTCTTGTATGTAAGAAAGAACGTTAGCGAAGTCAGTACTAAAAATGATAATCATAATAGGAATACGAGAAACAGGCACAAATTAGATATACCAAATCATAGATTTAGGAAAGTAAGGAATTTATTTCGGGGGCAATGCATACGCCTCTACATTAGGATCCCAGAAAGTGTCCAAAAACTTTCGTTTATAAATTTCAAAAAGTTGTTAAAGAGCTTTTGTGTGGTAAGGTATACTATAAGGTAACAGGTTTTATTACAGATACCACGCCTTGGGATTAATACCCTCCTCCCAGGCTGTTTCTGTGCCATAATTTTTGAAAATTGAAAATTGTATATGATTTATAATATGCAAATCTGTGCCTCATGTAACCAGTGATATAAGTTCAAAATCTTAACTTTACAAGAGAACGACAATAAGATTTAAAAAATTCTATTTTGTGAACCAAGGGGATTAGAATCGATTTGAGTATCTACTTCATATTATTGAAAAAACATTCTCTTTAAAAATACATTTAATATTTTTCGATAAATATAAATTTGGAGGAAATCTTTGAAAAAACTACGAGTTGTACCTACTAAGATGTTCGAATATGAGCAAAAAATATGTGTTAAATTATACAAGTTTAGTAATATCATTGTACATTACTAGAAAGCTTAAAACTAAACACGATAAATTTCTTTTGGAACCAATACATTAAGGTGTATAGTTTCTTTTATATCAATGTGCACTTTTTTTGCTGCTACTTGTATAACTTTTCAAAATACTATCTCGAAAACTGTGGCCAATAAAAGTACCTACCCGAATTGGACCACAAAATTCGTAATTTTTTGCTGATTATTCTATACTAATAGGAACGCTAAAGCTGAAGAGTTTGTTTGTTTAAACGCGCTAATCTCTAGAACTATTCGTTCGATTTGGAAGATTCTTTCAATATTTATTAGTCCATTTAGCGAGGAAGGCTATAGATTACTTTTCAACCGACTTCGCTAGAAAAACGAATTGACGTAAACGAAGTTGCGAGCGTCCGCTAATATTTATATAAAAGTTGGGTGGCACAGAAATGTAATTTGTACCTTCATATTTTTCATTATTTTTTTAAATTCATCACATCATGAGGCTCGCTGGGTTTGTTTCGCCGGTCCTTTTCGGGACAGGACTAGGCTTGAATCGGTAGCAGATGTAATTGTTGACGTTCAAAAAGTAATTTCAGTAATTCTATTTTGAATATAAACTATTTCATTTTCATTTTTAACCACCACTACATTATTCTTGTTTTTGATAATATAATTTATGGCGCGTTTTAAATGAGTGTAATTGTAGGTTTGTGATAATTAATGAAGATTTATATCCTGCTTGGCAAGTATAATTTTCTAAAGCGTTAACATCGACAGTAACCCTAATAATGCAAATAAATGTCATAACAACTATAATATAAGGTTTGAGAACTAGTTATGTTCATTTGCATACACGTAGTACATAAGTATTTGATATTAAGTTGAAAATGGTTGAAATAAAACGATTTGTATATCCTGCGACATCTGGATATAATCGGTAGAGTAGCAATTGCAAGGGCAATCGATGAAGACAATGTAGCTTTAATCTGGACAATATGAAAGTAAAATGGAGAATTTCCAACTTTGAGAGCGAGCGCATTATTTACGCAAACTACGGGCGAACAATACCACGACAAAATGTTTATGTAACTGCTATCAAGTAATAATAAAGCTATTTATATTGCTTTATTCGGATATACAAATATAAATAGAAAGAAATAATAGTTTGTGTGTAATGCCAGAAAAAATAAATACTAGTAGAAACGTTAGGGCAACTGAACATTAACAATAAAGACGAAATATAATACTATAACTAACACTTTATGTTGTTATTATGGCAGAGAGTCTTACCATATCAAAAAATTTGTTGATAAATAAACAGCTTTTATATTGATAAAATAGGTGCATTGACATTTGGCACGAGTAATACTAAATGTAAGGAGACAGAAATATAGGAGTTGTTAGTTAATATCATATAATGTGTTTTAATACTCGAACTTCTCGTTGAACAGAGGTCCCATCGTAAGTTATAGGACTGTAATCCTAGAGAGACGAGAATAGCTCGTCTAATTATTACTAATAAAGTGTGTAACAACAATTCAATCAGTTACCTTCTGGCTGCTACAACAGATTTTGTGCGTCCAAAGTGAACACATCGAACTTAATATCCTTAATATAACCTTAATCGCTCCTTGTAAATAGCGTAATTGACTGGTTTCCTGTGATCAATATTCAAATTGAAGGTTACGTATTATCTATTTCATGTGAGTTTTTTATTTATACCTAATTATATATTTTTCTGAATATTCTACGAAATAGATCGAATCAATATTCGAAAGTTTTAATTGTCAGTATTTCATTTTCACAATTATCATTTCATCTATATATTTGTATTTATTTAAATGTTATCGTCTTCATCATACCTACTGTTTTTTTAATTAATGTTATCAGAATTCACAAATTTGCGAGTCCGTTTTAATAGAAAGTAAAGTAAAAGGGACGTAAACTAACTTTAATTTAAATAGGAACTGAAAACACCTACGTTTCCTATCGTGAAATATCAGTGCGCAATATACATAATATTATAGGACCACAACCCGTCATTACAAATTACATATCAAACTTAGAGATCTTGTTACATAGTTTCAATTCCCAGGGGCCTTTTTGAATTAATAATACAGAATTATCGTAACTTCACATCATAGTGTACATTTAACGTTACATTTACAGTTAAATAAAACAAATTCATCAGAAGAGGACTAACTGTCCGATATTTTGAAATAAATATGAAAACAAAAGTTAACTTTCAATGACAAACGAAGAAGTCGTTTCGTTATTTAAAGACGATCTCCCTATGTGAGGTAGATTTGTAACAATAACTTATATTTTTCTATTATCTCCTACTATTCGATGTAACACTATCGTCTATGTGCTGATCGTACTTGTAACTAAAGATGAAAAACGACGAAAATAACTCTACGAGTTCGTAACACGAGAGGTGGAGGAGAAAATTCTAACGTTCCCTAGTGGATATCAAGAAATGTATGATGTAAAGTCCGAGATCCCTTACGTGAGTATAACTTTGATAGAGAGCGCGAAGACAATCTAAAGCAAAAAGTTGGATTATTAAAATATTCGGTACATAAAAATGTTAACTTTGAAACGGTGAAGAATACTAATATTTGATGTAACTGTAATTACTTTTTAAGTCATATAAAATATTTAGTGATTCTTAGATCGTTTTAATAATAAGCGATGAGAAAGAAGTAACTTTAAAAGTAATTGTCGAGAATAAATAATGGCGGTAAAGTTTTAAAAACAATTTTACAAACGGACAAATTTTGCTTTTCATTAATTTTATAATCAAACATTATTCTTGTCTCAATGTATCATACACTTAACTCCAAGTTTCTAAACTGATCAACAAGATTTTTTTCACCAAGTACTAACTCTTTTTTGAACCAGTAATCAACGAGAACATTTCTATTTCAAAATATTTAAATCATAATAATCATAATCACCAATAATCAAGAAGGGAGTAAGAAGGTCAAGCAAGTAGGTCCTGAATATTTTTTGTTGTAGATTGGCTGTCATTGATCACCATCCGGTCAGCCCCATTCTCATATTTATGTTATTTATAACTCGCGTTTGCTACGACTCTAAGGATTTCGTTCAAATTCGAAATATTTGTGTCCGTATGGACACAAATATTTCAAATATTTCGGGGCAAAAAAATCAATTTCACACATGGAAAAAAGTTATGCCAATATATTTCTTTTCAACCTTAGATCTGAATAAACTTTTGTCCTCTGGGCTCCAGTAATCTGAAGACTTAATTAGTATATAAGGTTTTATAAAACTTGTCGTATAAAAATATAAGATATTTGACTCTGCAGAAGAGGTGGGTTTGTTTATCCAGTTGGGATCATAATATTATATATTAATATTGAACCTTTATGTCATTATTTGATAATGTAACTATTAAAAAAATAGGTCACTAACAAGGGATCCCCTATTAGAGCCCGATTTTTTACCGGTTAACCGTCGTAAAAGTAGTTGGTAATAGGTTACTAAGAGATCTAATCTAAGTCATTATGTTTCGTCGAAACTACAACACTTCCATCACTATTATACGGCATCCACATAAAAGAAGAATGTATAATAAAACGGATATGCCACAGTCTGAAATCTTAATCAGCCTGAATCGCGATTTCTCCGTTTACATATTCGTCGAACTGCGATGGACTTACTATTACATACTTAATCTGACCCATAACAACTTGTTTTAAAGCTGACTAACAAATATTAACGGTGCGGTATTTTTCTGGTAGTTATTTAAAAAAAAAAACATTATGTCTAAAAGTTAAAACGTTTGAATCACAACTAAATGAGGATCTATCTAAAATAGCTTCGGAAACCCCAAAGGCAATCCTGGACATGAAATACAAGACTTATTATTAGATTACGACGTTTATACCAATTAAGTCTGTCTAATCGAATAGCTTTTACTCACTCACGGATGAGCACCACAGTTAATTAAATATTAAATTCTTTTAGATAGTCATGTATTTAGATATTAATGCTTATTAATTATGTTCTCATGATTAACGTAATAAATACTATATATGACTGCTTATTACTTATCATAGAAACCTTGCCTTCGTTCCAATCTTACACTCCACTCCTTCTCGACTCTGGGATAGCAAAATTATTTGGATAAATGTGGGGAAGAAATATATCATATACGTGCAATTCATTAGACTACATATTTTATATCCGATAGTCATGAAATATGTACTTTGGAAAATACTTTGGTTAAAAGTAAGTTAAAAACCTACTTGGTAAAAATTTTAATCGAGTGTTTTGTGACACTCGTAGAGAGTGACTGAACAACACTATCGATGATAATTACTGCAATATCTATATACTAACTAATAGTAAATTTACAATTACTTACATAATAAAGCCAAAGAGTTTATATTAGCACTTATCTTTGATACGATTAGTGTATAGTAGTGTAATGTGGCCCTAATATTCGACATGAATTTCAGCTTGATTTATTCATGCATACTCTTGAATAAGGTGATATCCAGGGTATCTTTATAATAATTAAATAAATAAATATCTGTGGACTTTACACACCACGTTAGCCTAGCCCCGTGCTAAGTACCGTAAGGACTTGTGTTACGCGTACTAGACAACGAAATATATTTAATATGTTTTATAAATTTAAGAATTTTTATATATTTAAGATTTTTATTATAGAAATACATATAAATACATATATAAACATCCATGACCTAGGCGGGATTGGAACCCGCGACCCCTGGCGCAACATGCTCCACTTATCCGAGCCCTGTACCACATCGCCAGCCTGGTCGTCATAGACGTTAAAACAAACAAACGGACAATAAGGTTATCCTATGAGAGTTCCTATAAGAGAAGAGATAAAGTACTGTAGTCAGAGGTTTTGGTTATAGATTTTTTAGTAACTAACTAAATATTGTGAAGAGTACTTTAGCCATATACCTATAAAGAAACTTTGTTTCTTTTTAAACAACATTTCATTTCCCCACTCACCCATGTAACTTTCATTTCTTGAGAGTTTGCTATATAAAGAAAATAATTAGAAATGGAGCATTCTTCTAGACTACCTAAGTGCAAAGTTTCTCTGAATTGCAGCTCGTTTCGTTATGCAAATATTCGATATATGCGTCGAGAGAACATATAAAGTTGATTCGAAATATAAATTTGCATCCGATCCTAAATGGTACAAATGATATGTAGTGGGTCTGTACATTTTCTTCGAATGTCAGAACACAATATGAAATTAAATATGGATAGGATAGTTTCATTATTTGGTAAAATATTACACCATCACATACCTTCGGATACAAACCAACACATTTGTTTTGAAGTTCAATGACATCAGCTGACCAATCAGATGGAAAAACGTAGGCACATAAATAAATGAGAGACTAATTTCCGTGCAATTAAAAGGAACAATAAGCCTCTCAGTTTAAGGAAAACATTTTGGAAGTCTAAATTGTTACAGTACAACCGCTCGCAGTTCGCACTGTTACCCGGCACTCTAATTATGAAAATAATCATCGCCGCAGGCGTTGGTGCTTGTGCAAACGTATGCTAATGTAACCAAAGTCACGAGACCAGGTAGGTTTCATTTCTGTGTACAACATATATATGTGCACATTTTAAATGGCAGCTTTAATTAAAATTTCGCGGCCTTGGTCATTGTCATCAACATTGTCATTGGTGAACCTAATCCTTAGAACTAACATCAAGAAGACAGTTAACAGATTATTTACTAGACAGAATTAATAAATTACGCAAATTTTGATCTTATATTACTAATTCATAATGTTTGTACAATGAGAATGTTTTTATAAGCATTAAAAGTAAAGGTAAACGTGCAGTATTACGGATTTTTAAATGAGTAAATTATTTTACCAGCTATTGGGTTATAAATAGCCATAAAATAGCTTTTTTTCCCACAGATTATTAATAATGAATTTACGCTATCGAATAAAATAGTCTAATTTTTCTAAATACGTACCAAATAAAAGGTTAACATAACTTTTATGAGCGATGAAATATAGACCCCGCTTTACATATTATATTCTCCCAAAAAAAAAGTCCCAAAACTAAAACCCGACTACTGACAATTACGACCTAAAAAGTATAAACCAAGATCTTTAAGAATTGAATAAATATGCATTGTACTTTTCAGAAGATAGTTGCGGTCGTGAACCACATTCACTTCCGCCTGTTAGAGTTAGGGCAGGTTCATAGAATTAATATGTAATCGTTATCACTGCTACGATATGGATACATTCGGTATCTCTAACCACGATATTGACATGGCCCTGTAGGAGACTGGGTACGCAGATTGAAGGTTTAGATTAAAAATCGCAAGGTTAATTTAGAATAAACGTAATTATCATAAGAAGACATATTTTATTTATAAATCTTTATACTAAAACAAACACGTCTCAATTATTTTACTACTCTTCATCCATGTCCCAAAGGGGCAACGGGAACGCAAACTATACGACAGGCGATAGCTATTAGGTACTTCATGTGAGCGAGAGATGCTCCAATCGTATAAGCCTGCTTCGATTGCAATATAGTAAATGCACAATAAACAATACGGTTATAAATAAAGGTATAATAATAAAAAAATTACATCAGATGGTTATCACAATGTTTTACAGTTTTCACTGGTTTACTTAAGACACTTAACTTTCTTTACAATTTGAAGTCTATTTATTCAGATCGTATACAAAAGCAACATGAAATCCTTATTACCTTCATATTATTTTGCTATAAATGTAGTCGTGCCTCGAGGAAGGAAGAAAGTTTGACAGTGAATGACTGTCCCGTCTCGATAAAAATTCCGAGCACATATTTATTCATTGCACTGTTAAGTTGTTTCATAGCAGCTTTTCAACAAAAGGAACCGCGCAATCCGCTTGCACTAACCGTACAACTTTGGGTAAGTAATTGTTTTACGTTAGTGAATTATTCTGTATACAAAAATATTCTATATATTATACAATGTTTATTATATTCTGTTATGTATATTTATTTCATTACTGTTTTTTTACGAAATAGATTGTACTGAATATTATCGCCCAAGAACGGCACTTTCCGTTTGATATAATGTATAACAGATAAGTGCAGTGGGTCGGTTATTTTAGTACTCGCATGTTGGTTGGTAAACAGAATTATTCTGGAACAAAGGCACGTACGATAAGTTGTACGTGGTTTATTCGTGATATATTTAATTAGAAGGGACTGCTATTTTTATGCCGATCGAATAAAGAATAAGAGAATTTAAATTGGATATTCGTTTGTTTTTAATCTTATATTTAAAAATCTAGTCACTGTGTTTCTATGATGATAATGATGTCGTTAAAATGTTATTAAGTTATTGTCCAATATTTTCTAACAATAAAATACAATAAATTTATAAATAGTAATTTTTTTGTCAGTCATAATTTCTTATAAATGCTTACATAATAATGCTAATAATGTTTAAAAGTTGCATTATTCAAGGAGTATTAAAACATGAATAGCGCTAACATTTTACTATACTTTAATTGAGACAACTAAGTAAAAATATTAAAATATGAAATTTTCTGAAATGAAATTCTCTATAATAAACGAGTTCTCTCGCCAAAAAAATTCGTCTACGCGACAACGCACTAAGCGCTTCAGAACAATAATTGATGAAAATTTGTAAAGCGTCATAGTAGGACTGGCCTATATGTTCCTACCTATACCTATATGTTCTTTGTGAAAGTTACAACATTCATTCGCTGCAGTGATATGACATGAATAGGTAAATGAAAAAATACGACAAATTAATTTCATGAAACTGGTTCAAACTGTAGAGAAAAATTAGGTCACACGGGTGATAACAAAAGTTTGCAACAGTCCAAAAAATGGGTTATTTCATTTTATTGGAAAACTAGCCTTCGCCCGCGGCTTCGCCCGCATGGATTTCGGACTTCAAAAATGGTGTTGTTATAATCTAAAATTATACTGAAATATATATTATATTAAATATTTAATATCACCACAACTTCAAAACCAAACGTCCAATTTTAATCATTCAAAGACCAAATATTATCTACATAAACTGTACTTATTGATGAAATAATTTATTTTGATAAGGATCAATAGCATAAGTAAAATAAACGCGTTTAAATGCAGTCCAAAAAAAAATCAAGATTTTTAAATAAAAATGTGGTTGTTGTGCCTCACTCGACATAGATAGATATATTGTGTCGCGGACTTTTTTGTAGATATTTATAAGATCTACAATTAATTATAAAATTTTTGGTTCTATATTTTGTAGTTTAGGCAGCGTACGCAAAATAAGTAACTTTTTTGGTTGTTTTTTTTTTCAGTTTGTGTCAGAAAAATTCAAATATCTTACGGAACCCTATTTTTTTCCAAAATAAAATATAATCTATGTTACTCGTGGATAATGTAGCTTCCGAATGGTGAAATAATTTTTAAAATCGGTCCAGTAGTTTTTGAGCCTATTCATTACAACCAAACAAACAAAGTTTTCCTCTTTATAATATTAGTATAGAAGTATAGATAAAATGTTGTGAGCCGAGTAGAAGAAAGACGCCTGATGTCGGCGGTCGCATGCGTTGCTTCTAATATGATTTTACTCGAGACTACGGATAAGGCCCGCTAAGTTGGTTACGCCGGTTCTTCTCAGGACAGAGCTAGGGTTGAACTGGTGGTAGTTATAATTATTATTGACGTCGAAAATGTGATTTGTACAATTCTAATTTTGAATAAAAACATTTTCATTTATTATCGCGCTTCCTATTCTAGTGCATACTGAGAGTATCCAAATACAGTTAAGTTGGAATTTATTATAACTTATTCCGAATTTTCCTTTAATAAATATTTTTTTATCGCATTACTTAACTTTCCACTTACCTCAAAGAACTTACACTCTCATATGATTTTAGTAAAACTCTTTTATCTCCTTGAGTACACGAGAATATATTATGATAAAAGAATATCAACAAAGGCAGGAGCGACTTTTAAGAACTTTAAATGTTGGTTTTAGTAAATTCCACGTTGCATTGTACTCAAACAAATGTTGAGGTATTACATAGCTTTTGTTTATTTATAGCATTAGGAGCAAAGTATTAGATAGTAGATGACTACCGCCGCCCATAAACATCCGCAAGACTCGAAGCTTTGCAGGCATGTATGAAATTGTATCCTAAAACCAACACTTGCCGTTGACATAATATATCACCCACCTAGTTGTAGGTAACTGACATAAACCAAAGACATCAAATCCTTCAGCGTTAAATGTCGGTATCATAATATTGTGTGTGTGAAGAACATTTGCAGATGTACTGACACAGTTGCACTGAACATCTGCCCCTACCGCGAACAATACGTATTATATAAATAATCTTAAGTCAGCTGTTAAAATTTATTTTTTATTGTTCTTTTTAAATCCGAATGATCGTTCTCATTTTATTATTACTGGATATTATTTTAGGAAATGCATATGCCTCTTAACTTTACAGTAATTTTCACACACAATTCGCTTAATATTATCGTAAGCTACATTTCCACCCTCACACAATATCCAAACAAAGAACACCAAGTTCGAGCACACAACAAACATTATCAAGTACGTCTAAAAGCATTTTGGCATGAAACGTTTTGAGTAAAGTTATACTTGCTAATTTCGTGTTGAGAGCATGGTTGTTTGTTTTCTTTGTTCACACGGATGCATAATGTATGTGTCAAATGTGTAAATATGTACTTACAGGTAGTCGCGCGGGCGCACGGGCGTAATTTTAAACTAGGTAGGTACAATAGTAACATAATTCTTGAGATAAACCATACGGCTCTTATTCAATGTAAAGGCGCGTACAGACATTGCGAGACATGCGTTGGTTCGTTTCACATGCCTCGGGACGTGTCTGCTCACAGTAAGCATACGCGTCGTACGATTATTGCAAACGCCGCGCCGCCTCGGTGCGAGCCGTGCGCTCCGTGTGGACGGACAGGTGTTATTTGGTTTACTATTGACGAACGCCGTGCGTAGTTGTTTGCGTGCTCAATTTAAGCATGCGTAGTTCCGAACGCTTGTACGAATGTAACGCCGTATTCCTCACGGTTGAGGCATAGGTGACGAACCATTAGCGACGCATGCCTCGCCTAGTTTGTACGCGCCTCTAGGTTGATCAATCATGCGCGTGCGTGCGTGCATGCGTGCATGCGTGCGTGCGTGCATGCGTGCATGCGTGCGTGCGTGTGTATGTGTGTGTATGTAGCAAATAGGCTCTGAAAGTACTGGACCGTTTTAAAAAAATCTTTCACCATTTCAATATTGCATTGCATTGCACGGAAAACGGGTAAACTTCATAACGGCTAAACCGATTAGGTTAAAATTTTATACGGGTATTTCGATGGTTTTCTGGATACTTAAAAATACAATTGGATCCTCAATTTAATTTCGCAATTGTATAGGTTAGTAATTTAAGGATTTGGTTGATTCAAGGCTGCACGCAAGCATGTAGTGTGGCACTACCTCTCACTAAAACTTCCTGATGTGTTATTTGTTATAGTTGAATCTAACCATAGCGGGTTATACAAAGTGGGTGACCAGTATGGCACTATAACTGAACTCTTGTCACGGAATAAGTTCACGGTGTGCGAAATTAAATTATTAGATATTTAATGGCTCTATATACATTAGGTATTATCCAATTTGAACAAGTTACTCCTAGTACTATTACTACCACAGTATTAGCCCCCCAGGGTTTGGTTGAATGTAGTTGTAGCCGGCATGATATCGACTAGACCGGGTATTAGACGCTTAGGTTTGGCTGGATCTAGTTCTAACCGGAAAGATAAGAAGAAAGAAGAGACCTAGTTTTACCCGAAAACAATCGGCTAATTCTAGATTAAGCCAAGACAGTGTGGCTACAGTGTGGCAAAACTAGGTGTAACACTTCGGGTTCTAGCCGTAACATATATAACAATGAATGTTTGTCTGTATATCCTTTTTACAATCGCAATGAATTTGAGAATTCGATGATCTTTAGTATAGTTGTTCTGAATGCGCCCACTAAGTTTTCCAAGTTGGTACGGCCAATTTTCGACACATGGCGCCATTGTCATTTCAAATAATTTTATATATTGCTATGATAGTCCATGCTGACGTATTTGTAAATCTTACTATCATTTTGATGAGAAACACTCTTATTACAGACAGATGGATATCGGAGTTTTAATAAAAAGGCCCGGTTCTACCCTTTAGACACGGAACCTGTGTTATAATACCGTAGATATATAACAAAATCACATTGTGGGCGTATGCCTTTCGGTTACCGCGGACGTTCAAAGACGCTTCAAAAACACGCAGCGAACACGTGGTCGGTCCTTGAAGTTCTATAATATCAAATAAACTACAATTAATATACTTTTTTAATGTTTCTTTTATATGTGTTAAATAATGGCCAATAATCACATTATATATTTCACTTGTAGGTGTTACATTTACTCACTTCTTGATAAACTTTATGATTAAATGGGGAAAACCGGAAAAGTATCATTTAGATTTCCTAGATAGACAGACGGACAACAAAGTTAACTTATAATGCTTATGTTGTTTTGCCTTTTGAGATCCAAAAGCCCTTAAAAACAGGAACTGAAGACGACTCTTCGCGTCTAATGGGTAAACGGAATTCCGTATTTGAAATGCGATTAGTTACAATCGCAACCAAATTGCCTAATCAGATTGCGACTGTACTTAATCGCATTTCAAATTCGGTATTGGGTTTACCTACTTGTTCCTTTTATGTCGACTTGATAATTACTTCCTAATTGTATTTAAACTTTGATAATTTCCTCTGCTCTGTTTATATTATTTATAAAGGTTGAAAATATATAAAATTAAAATTTTAAGAACTACTCAAATTAATTTGTGTCATGATTATGCATCGAAGTGTAGTGTTTGAAAAATATAACAATAATAAATATGATAAAATAATTGCATTATTTAGTGTAGGTATTGTAAAGCAGTTGTCATGAAGTGAGTACACAAATGAAGTCGCAGCCATTTGCGCATGGGGTGAAGTTGAGTAATTGGTGGCCCATGGAGGTGGGAGGAGAAAGGAGGGCAGCGCATCTGTATAGTCTCTATGCTGATGTCTATGGGCGTCGGTAGTTATGAAAATGGCTACAACTGCTCGTTTGCCCCCCTATACCATAA
>LUGF01019844.1:6650-28784 GCA_001625245.1 Calycopis cecrops
AATGGAAAGTACTTCTGTAGTTTATATTCAATTCATATTTTCGATATTTTTATAGTACTAGCTGCGCCCTGCAGTTTCACCCGCGTAAATTTCGATCCCGTGGAAAATAGAAAATCATTTCGGGATAAAATCTATCCTGTGTTAATCCAAGTTACTCTCCATGTGTGTGCCAAATTTCATGAAAATCGGTTCAGCAGTTTTTGCGTGAAGGAGTAACAAACAAACAAACACAAACTTTCGAATTTATAGTATTAGTAGGGTACGAGTCCGTCGGAACGTTTTGATGACTACCGACGGGACACCTATAAGCATATAAATAAGCATAGATATTTTACAGATGTTTTAACCTCTTTACTCCTACCCTCTCTGGAAATACACTGCACGAAACATGACAATACGACAACACTCAATTTTTTATAAAAAACGACAACAAACGAGCAGTTAGGCTATTGTCGTGACCACCGACGTCCATAGACAGCCATAAAGGCTATACAGATACGCTGCCCTCCTTTCTCCTCCCACCTCCATGGGCCACCGGCTTCTTACACACCGCACGTCACGCGACAGCACAGCTGTCACTTTACGGCGGTATCGTGTAAGCGAGAGGTACCTCCCTGGTCGTTGCAGTGAAATAAAATGATAACGTTTTTGTTCAAAATAGAATTATAAGAATTACTTTTTGAATGTCAAAATTATCCATCCATCCATCTCCACCTTAATAAAATTGCTTGAAATTCGTCAAGGCGATCTGTTGGTGGTTATTTGACGAGGTCCAACAGTGGACAACAAGGACGATGATGTTGATCTGATAATGACAACGATGACGTCAGTATCCATTATCAACAGCTATATATCTATATAATATATAAAACTCAAACGCAAAACGCACAGCCCAAACCACTGGACGGATCAAGCTGAAATTTGGCATCCAGGTAGATGTTACGACGTAGGCATCCGCTAAGAAAGGATTTTTTAAAATTAAGGGGGTGAAATAGGGTGTTGAAGTTTATATGGATTTCGTGGTTGAAACCGCGGGGCACAGCTAGTTAGGTATGTAAAGTTCTATGTAACAAACAGCACGTACTCCCAAATAAAGCCTAAATATCAACCGCGCTATATTTTATGAACATTGTGAAATCTGATTTAAATATTGCCTGTCTGTCACGATTAAAGCTAAGACCGAGATCTAACCGTTCTCTAACAGTTAAAATATTAGACTTAAGCATAACTAAGGTAATCTAACGTTGGTTAAGGTGTCTACTTTTTTTATGCACACGTCGTTTCGATGCCCTGGTAGAGTTAACGATAAGTGTGTGGATTCTAAACTCTTTGTTGGAGAAGCTTCTCCGCTAAGACTTCATGGAAGCCCTCAGGCTCTTTGGGAGTTGTGATGACTTCGAAGTCTCCGGAATCTCTAAGCAATAGTCACCTCAGCGTCGACCGGCCCTATCCTTACTTTCAGTGCCTAGACTAGCTTCAAACCTAGGAATCCTCTAGTGCTTTTGGGGACGGTCTACCAACTCGCAACTGATCCGAATTAAAAAATCAGCATGTGGGAGCAGCTCATGGCGTCGCCTACACACTTGTGACGAAATGGAATAAATCAACGTCAAGGCATATAATCATAATTTCTATCCAAAACTATGATATTTTTTTTATTCAGCCTATATTGTCCTCCAATCTTCACCAATTGTTCCGGTCTTTTGTCTTCTCCCACAAGCTTTTCTTGAAGGCGTCAAGGTCGTCCTAACTGATAAAATAAATTATAAATATAATCGCGATCGTCTCCATTTTCCGTCAACTACAACTACAGAGTTTTGAGTCCCTGTGAGCGGTGGACCTTTAAGGTACTGTTGGTGGTGGTAAGTAAGTGGGTGTAAGTAAGTTTTTGTGTAAGGTGTAAAATATGCACATGTCACATATATATATATAAAACTCAAACGTGACATAGCCAGCTATCAACGCACAGCCCAAACCACAGGACGGATCAAGCTGAAATTTGGCATCCAGGTAGATGTTACGACGTAGGCATCCACTAAGAAAGGATTTTTAAAAATTCAACCCCTAAGGGGGTGAAATAGGGTGTTGAAGTTTATATGGATTTCTTAGAAATTAAACGCGGGTAAAACCACGGGGCACTGCTAGTGTCACATATGGTGTAAGAAGTAATGTTTATATTTTACCGTTTCCTACAGATAACCCTGGCATAACTGAATAAATAAGAAAAGGATATCGGATATCGGCTTACCTTGCAAGGCAGAGGCGTTCCGCACGATAAGTGCGCCGCTCACTGATTTCCGAGCCTGCCGCCGCATCTGGAATTAAAAAAATAAGTTTAAAAAAAAACTTTTATAAATACTGGCAGTTGAATGGCAAGTCGAGTAGTTCATTCCACCTAAACTTGTATGCCAGTTTTAGATTACCAGGGGGATTCCCCAACTGCGAGACATTAAAGTTCGTTATGTTTGCTAAAATTCTTTTGTCACAACAACGAAGGTCGGTAAACACATAGTTATAATAACAAATAACTATAAATAATTCAGATATTATGAGATTCTACCGGTAGGCTTTATTGATAGGCCTACATGAGATAGAATTTTGAGATAAGCTCCATACGAAATATGATGAAAAAAATAATAACTGGTAACATGTTTAATAAATTCAAGTCTCAGTTTTGTATTTATCATACGTTTATTTAAAGAGCTTTATTTACAAAGTAATCAATGTTTTTACTTTCCGATCGTTAAAACAAACAATAGAGTATATACGAAAAGCTCCCGTTAACGAAACAAATGTTCGTATCGGCAGCACGAAGCTCACGAGTAAAGCACAAAAGGAGCTTTTGTTGCACGTATCAAGAACGAGTTTTTGTAAAACGGTGGACATAATGGTTGGTTGCGACATTAATGCGAGTGGTCGTGTTAGATTATCTGAGGGAGTGGTTTCCTCGACGTGGGACTAAAACGGAGCGGAGCGTGAACTAATTTTAACAAATATATCACATCCTACGAGGACTATCTCTCGCCAGCCCTGTATGGAGGTACATTTACTTCTATCGCCACTTTAGATTTGCAAGACATTTGCTACGGATGACCGTGAGTCAGGGGTAATTCGAAAATGGAATATTATAAACTTCTTTATAAATTTAAAACTATTTAGCCAGTGTGGCAGGCAGTGTGCTGTGTGAAAAAAGGTTGATTGTAATTTTTAATTGGTTTTTTAAGTTAAAATGTAACTTGCACCGATGACTTCAGTTTTACCCGTGCCTACCTGCCGTGCAGGAATATAGAGGCAGCACTTTAGCCACCACATGCCGCGCGCTATGGTAAATTTTTGTCAAAGAAAGAATTCTATAGACAGAATTACTTGTAGAATTGCTAGACTACAAAATTTATTTTACTACCCGAAAAGTACACGTTTCAGACAGTACGAGAGACAGTCAAACATACGGTGCCTATCATGTTTATTCTTCCCATATCCTTTTACGTTTGTTTTTATATACCTAAAGTGTGCAATGTATGGTTACTACTACTAACATCTGATATAATTATATCATAATGACATTAACATACTGCTACATGCTTGTAAAATTGCAGCTTTACAAATCACACTTAAAATAAGACTAACCGAAGTGATCGTAGAAAATGTTAAATTTTAATTTAAAGTTTCCATTTATGTTAATTTGTAAGAGGTAGTGCCACACTGCATGCTTGCATGCAGTCGAATTGGGCCGGCACGACCGGGGAGTTACCTCTCGCTTACACGAGACTGACGTAAAGTGACAGCTGTGCTGTCGCGTTTCGTGCGGTGTGTAAGTAGCCGGTGGCCCATGGAGGTGGAAGGAGAAAGGAGGGCAGCGCAACTGTGCCTCTGTGCGGATGTTTGTGGGCGTCGGTAGTCATGAAAATGGCTCCGGCTGCTCGTTTGCCCTCGTATATCAAAAAAAAAACACACATAAACATAGCAAATACTTCGCACTTGCACTTGTAGTATTGAGTGACACTGCTCGGTGCATCCTAACGGGGCGAGCTCCGTTATGTCAGTAACATCGTGATTGAAAGGCAAACTCGCAAACATAGCGGTGTACCGACAGCAGCCATTTCATCACAAACTAATTCAGCCTTTTTAAAAGGTAATACGCGTCGTTGAAACGGACTTGCGACAGGGGAAGTAGCACTGTGGATTTTGAGAATTTCAAAGCCTTTTGATGCCAAGAGCTATTCGCATGATTGTTTGCAGATATGTCCTACCGTCCTCTCCTCTATGGGCCAACGGAAACTCACAAATCATGATAAACACAACAACACAACAGTCTTGTGCGTCGGCATCGTAATAGTGGGACCTGATACCCCGGTATCCAGCCAGTTTAGTTACAAAAGTTGAAGATAATAATTTTTCATTTATTTATTTATTTATGTCCAACTTATAACTATCATGGTTATGCCTAATACGATAGCTAAGTACATAATATTATAAATTTAAATGACAAAAATATAATAGAAAATTTAAATGACAAAAAAAATATATAGACACGCGTTGCTGTGGCTCTTATAATTATTTTTTATAAACCTTTTTCCAAAACTTGATGTAAATCGATGCAGATCTACAATGGTAAAGAAGAGTTTTCGCCTGTAATATAGTCTTACCAATACGACTGCTAAAGTAAAAATACAGTTCAAACTCACAGACAAAAAGAATCAAAATGTGTAAGGTCCCTACTGGATTGGACCTGGATTGGGTTTGATTTGATTGGATTGGATTGGACCTACGAAGCCCAAAATTAACTTAGGATACAACATACAGTTGAATATAAAGCGGGCCAATCAATTGGCAAAAACGTCGATTCAAGTCATCTGTTACAAAAAAAAAAGAAAGTACAGTCTGCTACACTTCCGTATGCATCTGAATAGACACGAGCGATCGTGATCAGGTACTTTATTATTAGCATAATATAATAATAGGATCGATTATATAACTCTGTGTTGTGTTACTATGATATGCTTGACATATATAGATCAAGAGCCCGATATTGAAAACCTTCCTCATTTTATAAACCAATATAAAATTTCAACATTATCATAACCCTATTATTTAGATTCAATCGTGCTCTTGGCGTCGCAACGTCGTATTATGTATATATTATCTTATTAAGTTATGTAGGTACACAGGTTACATAAATTTTATTTTAAAAATATATTTGTTATGGTTTCTGGCAAAGAATGGTCAAATGTTATTGTTCTATATTTAATTCATACATATGTATTTATACAATGAGTGTGGTCTTGTGGTCTCGACCTCTTGGTCTAGTAAAGATTTGCACAAAGGTCAATTTATTCTCAATTGATTATAATTGCCTTACGTTATTGGGCATTGTATATTATGTGAACTGAAGTAACCCATATATCGCCAGTGGTAGTACCTTGCTCCACTGCAGGCTTATTGGGCAGCATGTCTGCTTAACTATAACGCAGATATTTATAGACCCGACTGTTCGTTTGATGCGCTATACAATAAAAAATGAGTTTTGTGGTAACGCTTTCACTTGAAAATAATTAATTGATAACTAAACCATATCAATATTAATTGTCTCCTGGTCAACATGGCACGGTAATAGCGCCAAAAAGTCGCCTGGCTGTCATCCAGAAGTTTCAGATCAAAGGAACAATATGCGATAATATATCATTTATATCTGTGCAATGAAATAAAAACAATATTCGAGAGATAGCTCCATAGTAGCAGATAGAAGCTTGGTAATAAACGAACCATTCAACTATAATCAATATCAGTCAAGATTAATCGGAAGTGTGTGCAGCACCCATAAGATGTAGAAGCAATCGTTGATCTATAGATCAATATACAATTTTAACATATTATGATACACAGTAATAACATAATTATTGGGCGTCGTAGATTTATAACTTATAAGAAACGATTACCTGTATCATATAAAAAACAACTATTTTCATAAATAATAAAGTCTCCTGTACTGCATACATAATGAGTTTGCTACTACTACACAATATAAAATGCTCTACAACATTTGTTTATTTTTAGCTCTACACATTTGTTTAACATGCGATAGTTCTGGAGAGCCCTATGCAATATTTAATCTGTGGCAAAACGAAATAAAAAGAAAGATTACTTCAATTGTCAGTCGCGTAATGCACGAACAATGCGTCGCCCACACAGGACAATTACGTTAATAATTGTGACCTATGTGTATTGCTAATGATATGAAACCCATATTAGGACTATTAAACTACCGTTCATGTACATTATTTCGGATCTGATTCATGGATCTTATCATTTACGCCTACGGTTGACAATTGTACGTTCAATTGTTCTTTTTAAAAACATAGTGGGACTTGCGATTGCGCCAGTTCTTATTTCGAAATTATGAGAACAGATTATAAATATCTGCGACCCAGTAATGTGAAAAATGTGTTAAAAATACTCACATGTCACTGGATAACGTCACAGGTCACAGAGATTGTGGATGCGCAGTGCTCGTGCGGCACATGTAGTGTAGTGTGAGTACCAAGCCGGCATTCGGATGGGTTTGATTGACAGTGAGTCACTCTCTTTTGCGCATCAGATATTTGTAAATAATAAAAGATACAAGTGTCATATTATGCAACTACGATGTATGAATGTATATTGCATTTATTGCTCAATTACGAATGAGTTGTGTGTGTGTGTTCCAACATAACACTTAAACTGAATCTTAGCTTCGATGTTCTTCAAATTACTCCGGAGGCAAAATGTTTAGATTTTGTTTTTCTGTACTCCTCCTAAAGGTTTTATTTTTTCTGTCAGGTACATGTAAGTATTAAGGATTTAACCTCAATTTTAATGGTGCAAATAGAACTTTATCTCTAGATGGGGCATAGCCTTCCCTCTCCCACTACATGTGTTTGTCACAGTGGTAATAGTATCGTGGATTGACTCTAAGGCTTACTAGAAAAGAATTTATTACTGGGTCTAAATCTAGCGGAAAATTCACTAAACACCCCAGAGCCAGTCTAATAACAAACACATTAGAAATCATTATTTTTCTATTGAGTAATCTTTTTATTAGCCTATATCCGTCATCTACTCAGCGTAGACTTCTTTCAGTAAAGTCAAAGGAATGAATTCCCTGATATTTGCATTCAACCTGGACCGACTTCTGTACGGAAATCGCAGACCCACTTGGTTAATTTTTTTTTTATGGTATAGGGGTGCAATCGAGCAGTTGAGTCGTTTTCATGACTGCTGACGCCCACAGACATCCGCATATAGGCTATACAACTGCGTTGACCTTGACCCTTCTTGACCCTTTCTCATCCCACCTCCATGGGCCACCGGCTACTCACACACTGCACGAAACTCGACAGCATACCTGTCACGCCGTTATCTCTCGTTTACTTGTGTAATACGAATACCTCCCCGTTCGTGCCGGCCCAATTCGGCTGCATGCAAGTATGCAGTGTGGCGCCACCGCTATCTAACCCAATGAATTTCGACGAAAATTTGGTGTCAATCAAGCTAACCAGATTTATAATGATGGTTCTAACCCCACCAGAAAGGTTGAATCATCCGAAAAACTAATAGTTACTAAAAATAATCGATCTCTTTTTTGCGACCTATCTTTCAATTCGAAAGATTTTTGTACACAGAATATATTTTTAAATTCTTTTCAAGGTTGTCATGTTCTTATGATTAAGCAATAATGAATATATAATTAATATAAATTATATTTAGACTTAATTGAGAGATATATTTATGTCAATGGCATGATCTCTAGTTTTATACTGTCTTAGACAATTTATAATCGTAATTAAACGTTTTATACTCTGTTGATTTATCATTCTGTCATACTTTTTGTTTTTAATAAATACATCATGAATATGTTATCAAACATTATAAATCGAAATCGATAGGTAAATTAGTTTAATAAGAGGTAGTGTAAATTGGTAGCCTTCCTGAAGGAGCTGAACTGGAAATAATGTGTGAAAGAAGATGTCAAGGCCCACCCACACACGCAAAATAGGCGTAAAAGCGTCGAGTTGCGGAAAACGGCCCGGACTACAAGTGCAAGTACAAGAGGTAGTGCTATGCTGCATTACAACGTAAACGAGCCAGCACGACCGGGGAGGTACCTCTAGCCCACGTGGCACCGCTGTAAGTCACGGCTACGCTTTCTCGTTTCGTGCCGTGTGTGAGTAGTCGTTGGTCCGTTGGACGGGAGGAGGAAAGGAGCAGATGTGTAATAAACACTAATCATACGTATAACAATCAAGTAGGAAGAGGTAGTGCCATGCTGCATAGGAGGAGGTACTGCCATGCATGGTGCATGACACTACATCCTCCTATGCAACGGAATTGGGTCGGCGCGACCGGGGAAGTACCTCTCGCTCCCTTGATACCGGCGTAAAGTCAGAGCGGCGCTGTCGCGTTTCGTGCGGTGTGTGAGTAGCCGGTGGCCCATTGAGGGGCGGGGATGGGGGGGTGATAGGTGGGCAACGTATCTGTGTAACAATCATGTGAATGTCCATAGGAGTCGGTAGTCACAAAAATACAAAATGCTCCACCGGCTTGTTTGACCGATTACTTTATAACATGATGATGAAAGTGGACATCTGAGGGGTTCTGGAGCCAAAGGTTCGTCCAGATCTAAGGGCGGAGAGTCAGCGGAGTAGGAGGCGGCCAAACTCGCGCAGTGCGGGTCTAGGTCACGTGTGCCTGTGAAATTAGCTTTACGTACTTAGGTACTACATCAATTGATAATGTTGTAGACATACATACATTGTAAGATGTAGTGCAGCTGCATTCTTGCATGCAGCCGAATTGGACCTCGACCGGGGAGGTACCTCGTAAAGTAGCGTAAAGTGACAGCTGTGCTGTTGCGTTTTGTGCGGTGTGTAAGGAGCCGGTGGCCCATGGGGGTGGGAAGAGAAAGGAGAACAGCGCATCTGTATAGCCTCTATGCGGATGTCTATGTGCGTCGGTTGTCATGAATGGTTCCGACTTCTCGTTTGTTCCCCTATACCATAAAAAACCCACCAATACTCCTTCTTCTTTACGCTATAATTTGAAGGTCCTCATAACACCAAAATAATTTAATCAGACAATTTTTTTTATTATTTTCCGGTTAATCTAAAATTCAAAATTTATACTAATATAATTACATAATTTACATTTATCCGTATAATTACAGATAGTAACTCAATTCAGTGAGATATATTTTCATGGAATTGCTTTTAATTTTAATTTATTGACATTCTATAATAAATTTTATTTTAGAATTTATTGCAAAAAATAAAATTATTCAGCTATTTATTTTAATTAATTCAGATAAGTATTTTAATTTTATAGTTTTGAATCGTTACTATAATTTCTAACTTAATTATTCAATGTAACTAATTAACTACAAGTTAGTGTTAGCAAATTACGTTGCTTATGAGTATGTAGATTATTTTTTTTGAAGAATAAATATTCTTATGATTTCCCAATAGTGCAAGCAGAGTACGTTTGTTATATTTGTATTGAATTAAATTGTATATATTAACTGGCTGCGTTCTGCGGTTTCACCCGCGCAAGTTTCGATCCCGTGGAATCGTTGGCCGATTCTCAGACCTACCAATAGACATACAAAATATTCCGAGAATCGGCCTAGCCGTTTCGGAGGAGTATGGTAACTAACACTGTGACACGAGAATTTTATATATATAAAGATTAATATACTTAATTTATTTTCCAATTTCGATGTATGTATTACGCAAATTCAATTTTGATAAACCTAATAAATAAAAAAAACACTAGTGTGTAGCCCACCTCCATGGGCCAGCGGCTACTTACACATCGCACAAAACGCGATAGCAAGCTGTCACTTTACGCCGGTCTCGTGTAAGCGAGAGGTACCTCCCCGGTCGTGCCGGCCCAATTCGGCTACATGCATGCATGCAGCGTGGGACTACCTCTTATTAAAATAAAACTAAATATAAATTTTAATTATGATTTTTTTCAGTATATACCCAATGATTTTATGTACAAACAAACATCATCTTATATGGTTGTTAGGTATCTTTAGTTAGAGTTTTTGGCTCATCATCCTTAAACATACTTTATACATCTACATCAGGTAATTTCATTTTTCACACAATCGCCATTTACCAACGAACAAACAGACGTTCTAAGACACGACATCGATTCAGTATAGACATTCCACGCGCACGTATGTACTAAGAGATTCGAGTTCACATTCATCATACGCACGGCGAAGTTGTGGAACTCCTTGAATCTGTGCATCTAATAATTATAGCCTAGGAATTCTAATTTCCTGTGCATAGGTACCTACTAGGTAAGCGTGATCAATCTTCAGCGACATCACTTACCACCATGTGCGACAGTGGTCAAACGCAAGCCTTTAAGTCTTATACGTGGTTGATAAGAGCGAAAGGCATTACAGGAAACCACAAATACTATAGGGGCCTACAGTTAATCCGAAACTATTAAAAAAAGTTTACAACAAGTATACGAAAATACTTTTTTCAAACAAGTTAAATAGCGAAAAAATGTTATCACTCTTTGTACCGGGCGGCTACAGCTAGCACAGGATGATTAAACCCAGCCGGCAGTCAGCGACAGCTGCGATACAGCGTGTACGAAGTGAGAAAAAACTTTAAAAATTTCTGTGGCTAAACTATTGCTCCGATTGATCTGTTTATAGTTGTGTAGCCTGGAAATTATACAATATTTTTTTTTTTTATTTTATTTCATTTAATGCCTCTCGATTTTATCAACCTATATGTTTAAAAACATGACTTGGGGCATAAAATTACAAAGAACATTCAAGTTGTACTAAGAAAAATAAAATTTATTTTTTATCGACTAGTTCGTAACGACACCATTTACCAGGATATACATTTCGTAAAAAAGATCTACACAATATAATGCCAGACGGTTGACATTTAAAGCAGTTTCTGATTTTATAATTTATTCCACATGTTCTATTGTCGTATATTAATGTTGCCATACAAATTATTGGTCTATATGGGACTCGACTCGACTCAAAGGAATTGGAATAACGCAGCTATGAGACTTCTGTTTCAAAAGTGCAAGTCGGACTCGCACATCGAGGGTTCCGTATGAACGGGTCGTACGGGCATGGAATTAATAGAGATTAAGAAAATAACGTTTCGGAATTGGGCCGGCACGACTGGGGAGGTACCTCTCGCTTATGACTAGTTTTAGGACACCGTCGGACCACGCTCATTTAAAAAAAGACACAATTCTCAAAAACTGGTAATACATATGCAACTTCTGACCACCACATCTGCCGTTCAGAATAATTAGAGGAAATGCACATACTTGATCCTCTTTAATCCAATCTCCTTTCCGTTGGATCATCAGATATTGGCAACATAGTATACGTATAACCATGTGATCACATCGATTTTATGTGAGCACGAGTTTTAGTAGCCATTTATTCGGCTGAAATGCATCAATGATACTGTTTGTAACAAACTTAATTCTTGGTTTCTTTACCAACGAAATAAATGAATTCTTATTCTGTAAATTACAAACCATATCGTTTGTTTTGCTTTTTACCGTACATAAAAAGTGAAACATGATTATCAAATAATTTGTTGCATGTCACTGTCATCAGATCTTTTATCAGCAACTTTGACGAGCAGTGAGGACAAATGTTTGGCATTAAGAGGTCCAGGTCAAAAATGGTATCTTAGAACTTTCATCAAAATCCTAAGCTGGTTGACAAGAAAGTCACAAAACGAGTCACTTGTCACCAGGAGGTTACAGCTCGTAGAGTCACTCTAAAAAAAAACAAGTGCGAGTCGGACTCGCACAGTTAGTTTCGTACTAACGGGAACAACGATTGTTATAAATTGTAAACTTTTAAATACTTGCAGCCGCCTTCCCTTTTTTGTATAAAAAAACTTTTGGATTTCTTCCTTTATTCTTTTTTTATAGTGTAAAGGGGAAAACGAGCAATCGGAGCCGTTTTCACGATCACCGACGCCCACAGACAACTGCATAGAAGTTATACAGATGCGTTGCCCTCCTTCGTCCTCCTCCCTCCATTAGTCACCACCAGCAGCAAGCACGCAAAAAAAAGCAGCGTGACAACACAGCTGTCACTTTGCGCCGGTATTTTTTAACATTCTGCTTCCTTTGATCCTGCTACGTGTTCTGCCTTCTCCAAAGAAAGGGTCTGACAGACATACCAAAGAAAAGACAGGGACAATCGGGCAAAAAGTGAACCCATAATGGCTCCTTTTGATGTTCGGAACCGTAAAAGAAGAATGTAACGACCTATAAAATAATAGTCCAGGGTTTCAATCAACAATTATATGAATATTTAAAAGTAACAGCCCATACGAAGAAAACATAAGTTGTTGTAGAACTTATTATCTTAGAGTTATTTTTTGAAGTCATATGATGGTATAATATTTTTTGAATAGCTTTACTTTTGTGACAATTTCTTTAAGAGGCATACCTATATAATATACTAAATCGGGTACGAACTTCCTTAGAATGACCTAGCTCTGGTTAACATACTTGAACTCATATAAGCAATATGCAATACTACAACATGGCCTTAACATCACCTTTTTTTTTTGATACAGGGAAAATGCTTTTAGGTACCGGCAACCGGCCCTGGGTGAGCCAGTAGGGTATGTCAGACTTGGCACGGGACCCCTACCTACTAAAAATCACTGCGATAGCCTTCGGCCGCTGTGGTGGAATGCCCCGGATCTATCAGCAACAGGGCACAAAGACTTAACATCACATACCATGGCTTTAACATCACCTACCATGGCCTTAACATCATCTACCATGGCCTTAACATCACCTACCATAGCCTGTTTTGGTTATTTTATTTGATAGGTCCTCACAAACCACCGAGAAATAGCTACAAAGCAGCAAAGAACCAACAAGATTATTATCACACTAGTTGAACTTTGTCTCTGTAAAATCATTGTATCCTGTTGTGTCCTTCCTCTAATAATTTATGAATCAATCGTCATACGCCTCCTCGAATTCCGAGACGCTTCCTCTGCCATTCCAAGAAGTTTTCGTACCTTACTCATCCTCAAGGAACGGTCAATAAAATGTATGTAATAGGGCATATCCTCTGTAATAGTTGGTTTTCATCCTGATGAGTCAGTCCAATGTGCCAAGAATTCAAGAGCGTCATCGTTTGGGTCATAGGTTATTAAACAATTGCTTGTGGCTTATTAGACAAATCTGGAATGGTACCTCGTGGCATTGCCCATCGTACCGGCAATTGAGGAAGGAGGCGTCTAGTTAGTTGTCAGCTACAATTTCGTCGTTTAAAAAATTCTAGAACTTCTCCTTTGGGTATTCTGGCTTTCGCTTTAACCTACTGTAGCGATGTAGCAACGAGGTTCATACCATCATACCATATCATCCTTGCAATAGAGGTTAGGTGAGGATGCTGATGATGCCGTCGACAGGGCTTCAAAGATTGGAGGAACTCGAAGTTAATAAGAGGTTATTTCCCACTACGCGACTACAAGTTACCAAACACTAAACACATTTTTCAAAATCAACAATCAATTGAATTGGGGCAGGACAAGTTGAAGACCAGCGTCCTCGAGGTAGAGAACCTACAGAAACAACAGAGACTTGAATTGTCCAAAGTTCCTGGAATTCTGAGGACAGTAACGAGGGATAGTGTCTGGCGAGAAATGGATTATCAAGAAAAGAATTCTCGCCATAAACTCTCAAGGAGTCTTTTCAGGATAATTCATCCAAGACGGCAAAGGAGCCACGATCACTGTCAAAAGTGTACGATCGAGGAGAAGAGTTTCTGTCTTTAAAGAGAAAAATACTCTATAATTTATTGACAATATTCGTTGACTGAACAGAGAGAATTAATTCATATACCTTATCTTGCAACCTTTTGACTGATTGATTTCTGTAATGTACGGCAAGATCTGCGATAAGAATTGAATGTATACAAAGGTCACATTCCAACAAATAATCATATCGATCTTTCACACTCGATATATGTATACAATGTATATTTTTACGAATGATTTATTCTCTGATTATATCTACATATTCGTAGTACCTACTTGCTATTATTTTGTACTCTAATTATATGTTCTGTAGAGTACAGATCATTGATTTCATCTTAATAGCTATTATGTCTCGAAACTATAAATTTCAAGGAAACACATATAAAAATTAAAACCAAGCTCTACACATTCCTTTGCATTTCAAGTAATAAATAAGGCCCATAATAAAAACCAGCCGGCCGGCCTAGTGAATGGAATCTGCAAAGATTTACAGATTCGCCGTAAATATCATAATATATGTAAATATCTAAATTATAATAACATTGTTATATAATTATAATATATTTAAAAGTATCACATAAATTATGCGTAGGTAGGTATTCTAATTTTATAATTCGTTAAATAAGAGCCAGTTTTACTCTATTACGAGTTCTTATAGACTACAACAAAGGTTACATAACGATTGTAAATTTTACCACTATTATGGACTTGCTCGCCGCCAATGGGTTTGCCCGCATGGAAATCAGTTATATCACACATTTTATCCTCTTTTTTATGCTCTTGTGAGCATGAAATTTCCAAAAATCCTCAATTAGTGCTACCCTAAACTGCTTTAGGAATTGTTTTTTCTTTGCGCTCAATAGTTTCGTCTGTTCGTAGTATGCTGACCAGTCATCCCGAGTACTGCTCTTCTAAGGGGTCACCGCTTACACAGATCCGAGCTCAATGCTTATTGCCTTTAGTAAAAATACCTACAAGAAGTATACTGAAAATTTTAATTGCATGTATCTGTCACCTCTCCTCGAAAGAATTCAATTACGAAATCCGTGCCCAGCGCTCTTGACGTGACTTACGTAACAACTGTAACAACGCGTATTTATAAATTTTTTTAGCAATTTGGTGTTATATTTTCACTATAGATATTGTTTTTTTTTCAATTTTGCTCCTAAGCGTACACAAAATGAGCGATATTACGGTATATTAAACATACTATTGTCTGTGCGAAGTCGGGCAGTCCAGCTAGTTATAATTGGTACAGGAAAACTTGTTGCTCAATCAAGTACGTGCAGAATTCGCGTGCCTATGAAGTTTTACAAATAAAGCAAGTTCCACTATTGGCATTTAAGCTACGTATACGGAATTTCGTCAGAAAAGTTCCCATGCGTTTGCCGACGTTATGTTATATAATAATTTATCAAGATGATTATCAATGTAATATTCAGTTGCAAAATCTGTTGCTGCTGCATCTGCTGTGCAGATGGCCTGATTGGCTCCATAAATTGGTATTCAAATTAGGCTGAAACTAAGTAATGTAGTTTAGAGAGTATTTGTCTGTAATTATTTGATAAAATTACAGGGCAACAAAATAATACAAAAAATCTAATTAAATGTTAAAAAAACCTTGGCATTTTCATGATTACAATATGAAAGAGAAGAAAATATCCCAAATACTCATGATAAGTAATATTTGAAAATAATGTGTAAGGTGGCACTGCCTTTGCTGCATTTTAGAGAAATTTGCTCGACTCGATCACTAATGTACCCGCTCTTACTATTCTCTCGTTACATGAATTTATTACATTAATGAAAATATGGATTTGAAATTTTTCTGTCTGAATTCCTTCTTCTTAGCCAATGCCAAATAAAAACTGAACTTATACTTGGGGGATCACTTTGTTGTACTGTCGACTGATATGTCAGATACAGAGGAAAACTGATAAGAATTCTAGCTCGATATCTTCATGCTCTCCTTGTGCGGAATCCTTGTACGATTCACACTTGAAAGTTTTTTTAAATACGTTGATTTTCATTCTTTTGATGGTGATCAGGTAAATGAGTCGAAGAATAAAGCAAAATAATAACATCCTGTAGATATAATTTGATCGTTACAAAGTCATCATAAATACAAGGATATATAATGTATTGTGCTGTATATTCCATCTCAATAACATTTATATAATACGGCAGTTAGCACGTAACGGAGCCGCGTAGTTATAGTATATTAGTTACGTGCACATTCATTATCTCCGACGGATTTCCATTACCAATTAGCCTAAATATTCCACGGTAACTGTTAAAGTATTTCGTTTCTAATATGGCTTTGAGCTACCGAATGGAACATAATTCTTTACAACTTGTATTCAAAGTTTACGAAGATCAAATAGCAATTTCATGGCAACTTATGTTAGCTTAGGCGTCCGGACAAAGCTGGATATAGTTTATTAAATTAAAGTCCGGCTAAATTAAATGGCGTCGGTAAGATTTAGATAGTGTTTTCACATTTTGACCTCTTACTTTTTTTTTATGATGGCAAACGAGCAGCCGGAGCCATTTTCATGACTAGCGACGCCCACAAACATCCGCATAGAGGCTATACAGATGCGCTGCCCTCCTTTCTCCTCCCACCTCCATGGGCCACCGGCTACTTACACACCGCACGAAACGCGACAGCACAGCTGTCACTTTACGCCAGTCTCGTGTAAGCGAGAGGTAACTCCCCGGTCGTGCCGGCCCAATTCGACTGCATGCAAGCATGCAGTGTGGCACTACTCTCTCACTCTTACCAAAATTATGTTAATACATATTATAGCAAATAAAGATGGGACACATGATATAGGGCTAAATATAATAATAATAATTGATACTAAAAATACTAACATATTTGTTGTCCGGCCTTTTTTCTAGAATTTAAGAATAAACTGGCTGTTATGTCCGGATGTACGTATATAAGGTTTGTCGTCACTTCAAATGCTTCACCAAATCACGTTGGCTTTTCGATTTTTGCGTTCTCGTAATATTGGCGTAATACGATGTCTATGTTATTGTCTAAACCAAAACTCATCAGTAACCTTAAAGTACTAGTAGACACATTTACGTTTCCTATCAATTGCCTTCCGATTGGCCCACACTTTCGCTTAAGCTTAGTACATCAATACGAAACGAGACAGTTTACATCTAGGTATGCCTAGGGGATTTAATTTGTCACCAGCCTAGTAAAAACAATAAAAAAAAATCTGAAATCACTCGCTTTAGCTTGAGTTTTTACGAATGCACTGTACTCGTAACTTAAATTTTTCTGTCAGATTTATTTATTTATTTTTTATTAGTTACGAGTAACGTGCAAGTGTTTACAGCCACAGCCGAGGGTTCTTTGTGTGATTTTTTTATTGTTTAGGTCTTGCTTTCTATAAGTGGAACGTCCACAAACCTAGTAATCAGTCAATCATAATATCTATAAGTAACAGCATTTCAGCGACTAGGCAGACAAAAAGGGCTTTGTCCTATTATAGTAAACCTATTTTAAGCACAACAAAACAGAAACCAACCTTTATTTACCCAACCTGAGCAAGCCGGTGTGGCAAATTTAATTTCGACATGCATTCAAATCCTGAACGATTTATACCTCGATGTGTTGTGGCGCGCTCGTGCTGCTCCTCACGCTTCAGGGCCTCAATAATTACGTGTATAAATTGTATGTTGTAATTAAAAGCTAAGCTCCACAGTGCCACTTCCCATGACCTTTCGTACGCGTAATATTTTCGTTTACCTCACTAATATCTTCCTATTCAACGCTTCCGAAATATTATTTTCATTGTTCGCGAGTCGCACGTGCGCGGATGTTACATTGTTAGATGTGTGTGTCGCCTTCGCTTCCAGATTTTAGATTTAGTAAGAGGTAGTGCCACGCTGCATGCAGCCGAATTGGGCCGGCACGACCGGGGAGGACTTCTCGCTTACACGACAACTAAAAGTGACAGCTGCACTATCGGTGTGCGATGTGTATGTAGCCGGTGGCCTATATAGGAGGGCAATGCATATGATACGCTACCGATAAAGGCCCTGCGGGTACCTTCAGCCGCATTTTTTGGAGGGACCCGGATCTGCAAACAACAGGATCGACAGGCTAGTCTCGGCGAAGAGGCCAGACTTGGACTCCTTTGACTGACCTCCTTGGGGTCTGTCAGGCTGCCTTTGAACAGTCTATACCACGACGTCGAAACCATGCAATGGGGTCAGGTTTCCATCCTAACTCCAATACTCTAAAGGAGCAAACCACGCCAGTCGTCAAAATCCACGCCGCCGTCTGCTGATTCAGAGGGACGGGTGGAGGACCTCAACGAAGCTGCTCTTAGTCTGGTCTTCCCCCAAGCCTGTCCGGTGTGGATAGCCCTGTAAGACATAGCTTTGGTGATCATAGAGGCACACAGGTCCCCCCACGATCTCAATCTAACATACATTAACAACACAATACGTGTGTATATTGTGTACTTATGTGCTGTAGCAACGTAAATAGATAAGAAACTCAATGCAGTAAGATCTAGCAGAAATTAGAAGATTATTAGAAATTCAAAAAACTTGATTTAAGTTTCTGGTCTGACCCGGCACCTTACAATTTTTGGTTGTAATGCCACGCATATATTAGATTAAGATAAAAATAAAAAATGACAATACTTAATGCTCATGTATTGGCTTAATGTGAATGACCTATTAAGAATTTATATCCTGATCGATCTGACAAATTTGGGTATGAATATTTAATGAGAATCTAGAAGGTTTTTTGTTTATGAAACAATCGACAACTAGAATAAATTAACTAGAAACCACTATTTTTGGTAACTCGTTGATAATTAACCTACAGCAGTTAATTGATACTGTTAACAGTAATAAATAAGATCTATTAATTAAGATAGTATGAGGTAGTGCCATGAAATGGGGCGGCACGACCGGGGAGGTACCTCTTGCTTACACGACACCGGCGTAGTGTTAGCTGTGATGTCGCGTTTCGTGCAGTGTGTAAGTAGCCGGAGGCCCATGGAGGGTGGAGGTGGAAGAAGGGCAACGTAACTGTATGACATTTATGCTGATGCCACGGGCGTCGGTAATAATGGTTCCGACTGCTCGTTTTCCCTTACTATACCATAAAAAACTAGCAGTCAGGACCCTTGTCATGACAACCGACGCCCGTGGACATCCGCATAGAGATTATACAGATGCGTTGCCCTCCTTCCTCCATGGGCCATATATAATAACGATTCCATAATTAAATAAATAAATAAATATACATTTATTTGCGAAAAAAAAACATCGGTTGTCTGTAAAGTCGATTTACTGACGATAGTTGAACGTGACAACGTCTTAAGAAAATACTGATGGAATGGTAGCATTTTTCAAAAGAAAATTTTAATTTCATTTGTTTAATAGATTTGTATGTATATAGAGAAAGAGGTAATTGGAAATGGTATGTTAGATTACAAGTTATTTGTATAGCAGATATATAGTTCGTCTAATGCATAACAGATGGCGTTATCACGTATCCTACATCGCGCTATCGCTTACACAATTCTATTTGGTTAGGGTGTTCATACAAATACTATACCGTGGTTTCATTAGATGTGACCAAAGGCCTCGGATCTAAAGTTTGACCGTGGGAACATGTAACTGGTCCAATTTAAATTTTTTGTTCCTTTATTTTGCAAATAATCCTAAAACATACAATTCAACATGTACATTTGACAACTAGGTAACGCCGCATGTTGTCAAATTTTTTGGAACGGCCTGCTCTATCGATTTATAAGACGTTATCACGTCAAAAAACACTGCACCAAATGAGATCGTTGAAATATTATACAGAATAAAATATAGCATAGGTTTGTAGTTTAAAACCACAAATTTAAAAAGAAAAAAAAATACAAAGATAAAAAACTAGTCAACTAAACATTCAAGATTAGAAGCTTTCTCGAGATGACAGCGCATTTCACAAAAAGGTGAGACCTCAGTTAAAGTTAGAACTTATCGTATCCTAACACTGATTTTCGGGTTCACCTCCGCGGTTTCTTTACGATTATTATTATTATTATATTACGACAAGAGATACACGTGTTTGATATAATAGGGCTAGAATCTTCAAATCGTGATGATAAATTTAACTGTAGTGTACTGATAAATTTTACTTGTAGAAATTATAATATTTGGTTTTACTTTTAGGATTTTCTTTAACACTATTAACAAAGTTTTCAACATGAAGTTTTAGGGTTTCGTTAACTAGTGATGTAACATTTTAGAATAAAATCAAAAAATCTGCTTTAGTTCGATAAAAAGAACTGTAAAAACAAGGTTAAATTTTGGTCACCGTCCAAATTTTCATATTTGGTTCAGAATTGATAATATATTCGATATATGAAATAAAAAAAAGAATAAAAAAATTATAAAATTATTTTTGTCCTACACTAAAAATATTATCGTGTAGACAACTCGGCGCGCACTATTCAACTATTCAGCGCCAGTAGCAATGAACTCTGTAAAATATGCCCTTGATGCGTTGCCTTACGGGCATAGCGTCCATCGGATGTTTGAGCTTTGAGGTCGATACGAACAACGATCGATGTATTTTTAAGGACCATTTAAAATTTTTATTTAACAAAATATTACAATTAGACGATAAAATTTAAAACACACCCTTGGATTGATGTTTACTACCTTATTTTAAAATTTGACCGGTAACCAAAATTTAACCCTGTAGAGACCCATAGAGTTTCTTATATAGATCTTCAAACACAAGTACCTAACCATGCATAAGATTTGTAGAATTCTATACACCTGCGGATGTATGATAGATTTCTTATTGTCAAATCATATCAACTTATCAACAACGACTGACAGCTAATTAATCACTATCGAACAATGATCGATACTTTATTAGACTTAGGGCGTTAGCTGTTTTTATATAAGCTAAACAAAAAACCCGATATTAGGGAGCTACCGATTTCACTCGCTTCGACAAAACATAGGGCTCTTTTATCACTTTTAAAAACTTTGAGGCTGTCTTGGACACAACTGTAACATCGAGATCACAACATATCTTAATAAACCAAGATTATACTTAAAAACCGGCCAAGTGCGAGTCCCGGACTCGCACACCGAGGGTTCCGTATGAATGGGAAGAACAATCCACACGTACCTAATGCATGGTTTTCAATTACTGTAACTTTACACCTGCCGTTTAAGTTGACAAAAATCACACTTCTAAGTTAACGCAATAAAAAGTTATAGCCAATTATGCACAAATTTTGTATGAAAACGTACTTTGTCGAAAACTAAAAATTATCGGGTACTTCCCGTTGACTTGGAGTTGCGAAATTTGGCAAGAAGTAAGAACTTATAGCACATATATAGGAATAAATCTGAAAACTAGTAAATTATAAGTAGATCATTGGAAAAATCATTATCAACTTATAACTGTAATTCGCCGCCTAAGAGGCGGTTGCGGCACACATTTAGTAAGTCAAGGCATCAAGACGTAACTGACCTCCGTATTTGACAAAAAAATCAGCTTAATCCCTTTACGCGTTTCGTAGAAAAAGGTCTTGACAGACGTACAGACAGACGGACAGCAAAGCGATCCTATAAGGGTTCCGTTTTTTATCTTTGAGATACGGAACCCTAAAAATGGAATTAGTGGTGTAAAGACTTGTCGAAACAAAATGAATTAGCTTTTTGGTAGATGTTTGTTGTATATTCATTGTTTATAATGTAAAATTTCAAAATAACATTTTAGCTTCTATCGCGCTTAATATTTGTACCGCGCTATAAGGAAATTAGTTCCAATAAGTTACAATGTTTATTAAAATCGATTCTTTATCTAACTCGGTATCGAACACAATGTCACATCCCTATGTCCAGCAAAATCTACAAACATTATCATACACTAATGTCACGGTCTGACAGTGGGCGAGCTTCTCGACTCAACACAAGACTGGATTAAACTAATTAGCACATTTGTATGCATCTAGTTTAGAAGCTAGCTTGCCTCGTGTCTTCACGTCATCTTATATAATACAATCGTCGCCATCTGCTCGCTCAGTCTAACTTTCTGAAGAATCTGTGTGAAAAAATTAAATGTTTTCTACCATTTAATTTTTTTCAGTATCAGTATCGCATTAAATCTTTGCTGAAATATTATCGAATAAAGCCCATTCGAGAATTTTTTAGTCATGAACTTGCCATATCTCGCTAGACGACCTGGCTGGCGCAGTGGTACAGGGCTCGGATAAGTGGAGCATGTTGCGCCAGGGGTCTCGGGTTCGAA
>LUGF01019844.1:28797-44582 GCA_001625245.1 Calycopis cecrops
TGCCTTGGTACCTATTATTTGTACTTCTCTAATAAAACTTTCTTTAATTTGTAAAACATATTAAATATATTCCGTTATCTGGTACCCGTAGCACATGTCCTTACGGTACTTGGCACGGGGCTAGGCTAACGTGGTGTGTGTGTGTGGACTTTCCACATATATTTATTTATTTATTTATATTTTCCGAATTTGCGTTTAAGAAAGATAAAAGAAAGATAGATGAATAGTTTAATATTGTGTACATTGATAAGCATAGGTATTTAGTATTAAGATTTTAAAGTGAGCATCACTTAGCTCTTTCGTTTCGTTTGGCTAATCAGGTAACATGTAATAGAAAACTGAGTAAGTTTGCCGAGAACCCTTGGATATTTAGCATTTTTTACGGGTTAGCTCAGCTATCATTTTATCAAAAGATCCCAATTGGTAGCCGCTGTCAATTCTGAGACACAAGGGTAGCAGCAATGCGAAAGTGTAGTGGGCAAAACCGGGCACTTAAAACTCGTAACAGATCATAATATGAAGTAAGTTTAAGCAATCGGTGAGTATTGCAGATGAAATTCCATTGACATGAATTGATTAAATTCAACGAATTCATTAATGTTACATATTTTTATAACATCCAAGGATAATTTATGAAGTGAAAATACAAACATGAATTATTTGAATTGCTAACATGGCAACTGGAAAACATGTAGCAATAACATTATTGAGTTTTTTATTTTTCTATATATTTTGCGTTCATGTATGTAATTTATGTCCACTTTTTATAAAAAATGATGATTAGGTAAATAATCAAAGAAGTGTAAATTTGAAAGACAAATTCGTCTGCTTTCAAACAGTGTCTGGCCAATTCGAAGTTCATTAATTTGACATCCGGGTCTAGGTCTTTCTAGTCATTTATCTTAAGAACCTGTTCCCATGTGAATATATTAAGAAATTCGTTGGTATAAAAATAAAAGCTGCATTTATGATTTTTTATTTATATATTTTGACCAGTAGATTGTGGTCCTTTTTTGTTCTCTCATCCATTCATAGTCCTTTACGTCACAATTGCAATATGTATAATGATAATAATCATTATCAGCAGCAAACAGAATACGTCTTTTCTGGAGGTTTGTAAATATAATAATATCCTGTCCTAACTTTTGCTTCAGCAGGCATATCTATATACACTTGCTAACTATTAAGGATGTTTAGGCATACAGATATTATTAACGTTAGGGATCCGTATGAAAACCTACAAAACCCATAGGCTGTTGCATTATAGGAAAACGAAACAATCAGAGCAACTCACGAGCTCGGGATGGGTAAGTGAAGGTTTTGAACCGTGGTGGCACGTTTATTTTCCTTTCTACTCGCAACTGATACACTGTATCATTATATATCATCAAACACTCCTGCTACATGTCAAAACAAACTGTTACACTACACTTCCTATTGTGTTCCGTGTTATCGCTTAAGAGCAATTAGAAGCACTAATAGCACGGTACGTTTGGCCCAGATCAGTGTGATGTAATAATTCGCCAGTGTATAAGGAGCTGTATAGTGGTGTAATTGCGATTTAATCAAGCCATTAGGTATTTGTTGTTTATTGAGGCCCTTTTCAGCAGTGAACGGAGAGGCGATTTTGAATTGTAGGGTTGTTTAAGGCTACGTACTTCAAAAGGTAAAATAAACTCTTGTAGAATCACTTTCTTGTCTGTCTGTCTCTCTGTCTGTCTATCTTTCTTATTTTTGGAAACGCGTGGAAGAATCAAACATAAAGTTATTTGGAGTACAATGTCTTGAAATACTGATAAATTAATACTTGTTTATGAATTGAGAAAAAACAGCTGTTAGGTCATCTTATGGGGACTGATTACGATCATAGAAATTCGCATCACCAAGAGTTCTTCAGACATGTTGTCATTTGTTTAATCCCAAATTATATAAATATTAGCTGGCGCCGGTTTCACTCGCATAACTTTCAATCCCGTGGAAATATCGAGACGAAAAATACTTTATAACCTGTTCTCAGATCTACCGAATATACATTCATAAAAAATTTCATAAAAGAGGAGTTTTATGAAAAAAAAACACGAGATTGTTATGTAGCTATGTATATATATTTTTTTACATTCCAATTTTATTACATTCCAAGATATTAATATGAATAGTTAAGTTTCGGCGACGCCTACATAAAACGACGTAGAAAATTAGACATGTCCAATAACCTCGTTTTTATCGATATCTTTTACCTTATCGAGAAATTGACAAATTTTGTAACAATAGCGAAAGTGCATACTATTATAGGTGTATCGAGTATCGACGCAACTCCGTTATGGATTTCTATGCCATTGACTTTACACCTGAACATGTCGCTCTTTGTTCTAGACGCTTCTCATGCATTTTCTCGCACTTGACAGTGCGTTACGTAGGTGCGTTAGCGAATATATCCCGGCTTTGTTTACCTTTTTTTCGGCCTGCAGAAAAATGCTTCTATCTCCTACTCTGAATGTTTGACCGCTTGTGTCTTTGTAGTAGAAGGAAAAACAAGTATTATCCATAGTATACGCACTAAAACTCCGCGCTCGCCATTGGTCGCTTTCACTGATGTACCCCGGATCTGTCAGAAGCAGAGCACCTAGGTGACGGTTTGCGTATTTTAAGCCAACGTATAGTTAAATTCTGAACTATAACATGAACAAACACTTTGTGTGTTTAGGCGTTAAGTCTTTAATCAAAGAAAAAAGAACGTGAAGTTTAAGCTTCCAGGTTACCTTGTAGGAGCAAAATACGGGAAAGACATGCTAAAGATATTCCTCTAGTATGTCTTCCCCGTGTTTAAATTTGCACCTTTATACCATAGCACTTTTTATTACAGTCCTAAGGGATTCCATCAGTTATATGTTGCTCTGAAATACGCAGACCATTTCAACTGAAACGTCTTATTTACTTTGGAAGTTATTTAGGGAAGTTTAAGTTTGAAATTTCGTATTGTATCTTCATGAACTCGTGCCGAATCTATTATATATCAAAATGAGGCTCGATGATCAGTCACGTATTATGCAACAACCACCCATCTGTCATCACTTCAATTACTGTATTCATTTGTGTCAAGACACACATAAAATGTAGGATAATATCGTGAATCATCTAACGTAATAAACAATAGAAATCGCAGTGGGCAGAATGCAGGCGTTTGCGCATATTACACCAAGGGCACAAATTATTTTATTTACATTTTATCACCGAAGGTCGACTCCGAGATAATTAATTTATGCGTGTGTTGCCACAGCAATTTTGTCGGTTATGCATGAGGAGGAAATGGTCGTGGTTCTTAGCTTTAAATGGTTGCAACTATCGGCAAACAAACATTCCATTTCAAATATGTTTATTTTATATATCATTGCGTACCAAAGAAGCTGATTAAAAAATACGATTAGCTCACGAAAGGTTTTATACGTGCAATACTTACTGTTTAATAGTATGTGTCGAAATAGGTACTAACGCCCTAAATACGGTATTGCAAGAAATATTTTTAAACATCATTAGAATAATAAAATCACTCTGTAAATGCGTAATTTTGTTCATAGTGAGTTTTATATGTAATTCAAATTTTGCGTAAATTTTAGGACAACTAATGCCGCGGTCGTTGAAAGTTACTTAAACGTAGGAAATGTAAAATAATATATTGTTACATTAACGACATTTTAGTTATTTTACTACAGACATGTTTTAGAAACGATTACGGTGTCCCAGGTGTCAAAAAATTATTGAGAGAATATTAAATATGTAACAAATGGCGGTATAATCATTTTAAGTGTATCTTATGATACCGTAATCTTTCCTTAAACATGTCGATAATGTTACATATTATATTATTTTACATTTTCCGACGCTTAAGTAACTTTCAACGGAGTTAGGTGTCCTAAAATTATTGAGAGAAAAATGTGTAACAAATCGTGATCCAATCCTTTTAAGTGTATAGTAGTAACTTTGGCGTTAAGTTAAGCAATGTAGATCAGACCATTACGTTCAAAGTAACGCACAGCTTACTTTGAATATAATGCCTGATATATTGATACAGATCAAAGTATCAAAGGCGTGCCTTGGCCGTCGGCACAGCTGAGGACACCTGTGCACAGATTTGCACAGCAGAGCCGGCGCGTGACGGAGCCCAGCACAGTTGCGCAACGCGGAACGCACAGACCGCTTTTACTGACTGACGGTTCGTTTGCATGGAACGTTTCTTACGTAAAACTGTATCAAAATTTGTATTCACAAGAACACAGTTACATTAACCTTGCGTTGGTATTTTGATCTTAAACGCCTATTGCGTAAGGTCTAATGTGATTTGCGAATGAATTCGATATACACGCTCGGATGAGACGTCACTAGGTCGTTTTCCGCAAGGACGCGGTTTATTTCAGGGAGCGGATTTAATCAATCGCGATTGCCCACACAAACATCGATGAGAAAGGCTTAAACAATTATAATGTCTGAATGGAGAGAATGGAAAGAAGGCTCTCAGAGAGTATAGAAATGTATAACATCTAACTAACGTAGCTAATTAAATAGAAACATACATAGAACACATTCAATGTTAATGGAATAGAAAGAACATAACATGACATGAGAGAGAGAGACAGAGCAATAGACAGCGACATACCTACTGAAAGATATAACACAATAAAATATGTGTATATTATGTTAAAGCTTTAAATCTTTTTTCTGAAGCCTGTTACTTAATTCACAAGCTTTATAACAAAACAAATGGATAGTTCATTAGCCTCAAACATAAGGACACAAATCATGTGTTCTTTTCTTATCAACATGACATTTATTGTTCTTAAAATTCTATTAATGTGTGGCGTATCGAATTGGCGTGAACATTGAAATTGTAGTCATAAATTCAGATCACACGAATATCATGTGTGAAGTCATAAAGTTTATTACATTAGAGATTTTAAACGTCTGGTAAATGTACCCCGACATTGATACTGACACTATCCCCATAGGTTAATTATTTACGTGGAAAACCGCGGGAATTGCAGAGTGCAGACCTTAAAGTAAAAAGTCGATAAAACTAAGAGACATAAAAAAAATAAGATTTTTTAGTAGTTCCGAACTAGTTTAAAAAAATATTTCTATTTTAAATCAAATAGAAATAGTATATTGTATAGAGATACTATTGAAAAATATTCCATATTTTGTGTGTACAAAATAACATATTATATTATTTACTATCAAGCTGTCTAGACATTAATCAACAAACTAACCACCTTAAAACCACATAAGGTGGTTTAAGAGGAAATTTGGAAACTCTTTCCTTTTAGGCTTTTAATACTTTAAAAGAAAAACACTATTTAGTCCACCTGTCTCTTCCTTCTGTCTGTCAAAACCTAAAGGCGATATATCACATTAAACACTTCAGGTTTATTGAACTACACACTTGAAGTGTATAAAGTGATATAATAAACATATCACAGAGAAAAGTATAACAAACTTATGTATTTTGTAGTTCGTTTGCATGCGCCCGCTTTCAGTTTGTCAACTTAAAATAAGTATAATAATTATTACGCTTGTGTGCCCCTCAATTAGCCTTTTTTGCTTTCCCGGTAGAAAAAAAAGTGGTACTCCCAAAAATGTCGAATCACCGTAGCGGTTACACTTTCGACATTTATATCTCGGTGACACGAAGTTTTACGCGTCATAACTGCGGTTTTTATTGAATGACATGTGATGGATTACTTTCAAAACACGCTTGTATGTTAGTGGGTAAGTGTAACTCCCACATGCAGTGTTTTTTTTATTAAAACCACTTCGACAAGTGAACGTACCTGTCCAAGCTGGCGCGCTAAATGAATTTATTTTTTCCTGTTGGCGTTTGACCTTGAGAGGTTAAAAATGCATTAATAATGAAGGAGTGGTTTGTGTAGATAGATGAGCGATATGATAGATTGTTGCTTTAGCATATGAATGTAAGAGGTTGCTATGCTGAGATGAAACCGAATAATATAATAATAAATGTCTGTGGACTTTCACACCACGTTAGCCTAGTCCCATGCTAAGTACCATAAGGACTTGTGTTACGGGTACTAGACAACGGAAATATATTTAATATGTTTTATCAATTTAAGAAATTTTATATATTTAAGATTTTTATTATATCCGATCCGAGCCCTGTACCACTGCAGCAGCCTGGTCGTCAACGAATTGGACCCGCGCGACCAGAGGGATACTTCTCGCTCAGATAATAATTGTAATTTTGTACAATTCGATTTGATTACGATAATTATAATATACATATAGTTTATGATAATAAAATGTCTATGGATTTTTAGGGTTCCGTAGCCAAAGGACAAAAACGTCTGTCCGTCCGTATGTCACAGTATTTTTTTTCCGAATCTATTTAAACCCACGTAGTTGAAACTTTGTAGGATGATGTATTATGTGAACGGCTATTCGAATTTCGAACAAAAATAAATAAATTCAAAAAATAAAGGGGGGCACTCCAAACATTGAACTGCATCAACTTTTTTTTCATCCAACCTGTATGTGAGGGTGAAAAAATAATGACATTAAGGTTACTAAAATCATTTTTCGTCAAAATTATTTGTTTGGAAGATAGAAGCTAGCATCATGAATGATGTGACCTTCTACCCAGGATATACGAAAGAGACTTGTCTTTTACGTCTATACTAGTAAGAAGGTTATTACTATGAACCATAAGGTGTCAAAATTAAGACACAAAATCGAACCTTGGAGGTAAATCAAATTGCAGTTTGTCGTATAAATTCAAATTGTGAGTGTATTTTGAGTCTGTACAGTCACGAGCAATAACATGTATACACTTTAGTACCTTGTCATAATTTATATTTTTGAAATTCCATATTATTGCTTTGACTTGTCAAAGAAAGTTATTGTGACAGGGTTCTAAAGTGTATACATATTATTGCTCGTGACTGTACATAGTTATGGTGTAGCCAGTGGCAGGCGTTGATAAATTGCCTCGTTTGCGTAATGTCACCGGCAAGTTCAAACTTTATCACATTTACAACTGACAGGAGCTAAACCATCCATCTTTATAAATAGACAAAGTTTGACGTTGTACAGTCACGAGCAAATGTACCTATACACTTTAGTACTCTGTCACAATAACTTTTTTTGACAAGTAAAAGCAATATTAAGGAATTTCAAAAATACAAATAAAGACAAGGTACTAAAGTGTATATATATTATTGCTCGTGACTGTACACGCATCACGAAACACTACTGGGTTGTATTCTGTGCGACTCGACTCCCCAGTAAATATAATAGTGTTTTTCTCGTGTATGTGTATGTACTTATGTATAATATGTGTATGTAAAGAAAGAAAGAAAGAAAGAAAAGTTTTTTATTCAAAATAGAATTACAGGAATTACTTTTTGAACGTCAACAATTAAATCTACCACCGGTTCAACCCTAGCCCTGTCCTGAGAAGAACCGGCGAAACAAACTCAGCGGACCTCATGTTGTGATCAGATGTAAAATTCAAAAATATAAAAATACAAGTACAATTGCATATGATATAATACAATACAATTTATAAATTTACAATAATTATGGTACAGAAACAGCCTGGGAGGAGGGTACTAATCCCAAAATGTGGTATCTGTCACAAAATCTGCTACCTTATAGTATGCCTTACCACACAAACGCTCTTTAACAACTTTTTTAAATTTATTAATCGAAAGTTTTTGGACGCTTTCTGGGATCTTATTGTAGAGGCGTACGCATTGCCCCCGAAAGGAATTCTTTACTTTAGTAAGTCTATGAAATGGTATGTCTAATTTATGCCTGTATAAAGTGTATATGTACTGTACTAATTTAGTTATTTACTATGTGTGTCAGACGTAAACTGCGACGTTAGTGGGTATTCGGTTTATCCGGGAGTCCCACACATATCCACCGGACCTCACCCTCGGTCCGGTGGCAGTGCGTAAATGCATTTCCCGCAAGAAAAAAAAAACTGCGACGTAAGTTTCGATAGAGTCGTAATATCGGAACAAGAAATATATTATACAGTGGCTTGAACTAACCCCATGGACTCGCCACTCATATCGATGAAGCTGCACTGGCCTTCAGCCCAAGCATAGTTCTATCTAAAAAAAAAGAAAGAAATATACTTTTATTGTCTTCTGACTGCTGTTGAGAATGATACATCTATTTTCAGTTCTCAGATACTTTTATATCTATTCTCAGACCTAGAATATACACAAAATATTTTATAAAAATTGGTAGAGGCATTTCTGATGAGTTCGACCACAAAATTGTGATATTTTTGTCACTCTTCTTTTTTTTTTACTGTGATATTGTGTTTTATATAAAAAAGTTAACAATCATGTGTAAAACTGACCGACCTACAACAAGGTATATGAGAAATCGTATTCTATCGCGGTCAATTCAAACTTCTCACTTTCCCGGTGTTTCGGTAACGTTACAACATGAGAGGAATTAATGAGAGCAATATATTCCTCGACCTCTCAGGAATTTTTCATTTGAAACTGGTTAGATCATTACATAATGTTATGATCATTAGCAATAAATCCTTATCCTTAATATTTAAGAGCCAGGAAGTACCGTACATATTTACATCAAGAGCCTTAGGTCATGGTTAGCGGATGTGAGCTAAATTAGCATGAATTCGTATTTATATTAATTAGTTAATCAAATATAATGTCAATTTTAGTTTAATTTATTGGTTATGGGGTTAAAGGATAATTGTAGAGCAAGTGTATTTCAACTAGGGAACGCATTTTTCGAATTTTATTTATATGTATATTTAAAAAAAATTAAATCACAAAACCATTTTACAGACTAGGAATAAAATAAAAAGTCCTCTATCCATCTCAATTTTAAATAACTTATGAAATGAGATTTTTTTTACTGGTTCTGGATTTGGATTTCTTTTATACTGGCACTAGATGCGATTTCGATCCCGTGGAAAATAGAAAATCATCCCATAGCATCCTATAGGAATATTTTTTCGGAATAAAAACTATCCTTTGTTAATCCATGTTACCCTCTATGTGTGTGCCAAATTTCATGAAAATCCACACTGCGGTTTTTGCGCGAAGGAGTAACAAATAAACAAACAAACAAATAAACAAACACACACACGCACTTTCTTTTTGTCAAAGTAATGAAAGGTACAAAATGTTGTTTTATAAATGAACTGTATAAAATGTTGGTTGGTGTTTTAACAAATATCACTGAGATGTAGAGACTAGAGATCTATAAATTAAGCATCGATCTTTTAATAAACACAGTCTTCATTCGGCATTCGATTGTTTCATTACTCTCAACACCCGACCTTATATGGCGACCCTGCCAAAAGTTATGGTGTCGCGAGTGCAACATTTTCACAAGTTACTAAATTAATTATAACTAGATAAAGCATGCATTAATAAATCCAAATTATTAATTAATATTATCTGGTGTAACTCATTTGTTCCATTTTCGTATGGAATGTAACCTAATAGGACCGTCAAAGGTAAGAAACATAAGACCAAGCGATATTATTTACGACACACAAAGGTCATCCGAATATAATTGAAGGTGGTATTCAACGGTGTATCACGTAATGATATTTAACAGTGCAATCATCATATTTGAATATCATCATTATACGTTGTCATTAACGAGAATTCGTTACAGTGTGACTTCGAAGGTGATTGATGTTACGCATCGATTAAATTCCTATCATTACCAATGGTTTTGTGGTGGTAATGAATATTTGATATTTTTTATATAAGTTCAAGTGGTGCTTAATGATTTTTTTATGATCGACGGATGTTTTAATTACGTTTAACGTCGTATGATTGCGCAATATAACTAGTAATTAGCAATTTAACATTCGCGTATCTATAGTTAAATTCAAGAGTCTTAATCCTGGATCCGTTTATCTAATGAATTATCAACTAATTAAATTCTAAATTAAATGGTAATAATGTCATGTCTAGAGTAAATAATATCATAAATACCAGATTTCTTATCTTTGCATTTTATACTCGCTTTATCCTCTACCTACGTAATTATACCCCGGCGACGTATCCGTCTGTACTCTATGTTTCTTATTAATAAATTAGTAATTAATCTGTTCGTGCATATATATATATTTGTAAGAGGTAGTGCCACGATGTATGTATGCAGCCACATCGCGCCGGCACGACCGGTAGGTACCTCTCGCTTACACAATACCCTTGTATAGCAGCTGTGTCGCATCTCGTGTGGTGTGTTAGTTTACGGTGGCTCATGGAGGAAGGAGGGCCACGCATGTGTATGACCTCTGTGCGGATGTCTATAGGCGTCGGCAGTGTTGACAATGCCGACTCGTTTGCTTTTTTATATTATAAAAAAAATATAAAAAATTATACTACGTTGCGCCTCAAGGGAGGACGGAAAGTACAATTTGAATCGTAGTCGAGTGATTCTGTAACAGCGACAAACCGATGGTAAGAGGTACGTCTGAATGTCAAGGAGACGACGCTTCGTAAAATGCCTAACCGCATTCTTTGCGACGCAATCAAAAGTGAGCCAATTCTTGCGAGATGTCACCAGTTTGCAGTTCAGCTGTGGGTGGTGAAGAAGATCTCAAATTGGGTTCTTTAAGGTCTGTGCAGACGAGGGATTTTTGACCGCAGACTTTTTTGTCCGCTAAAATAGATCGCTTACAGCTGTATCGAGTAACGCAAACGAGGGAGTAAAAGTACGCTGTATTTTGCATACATTTTAGCCCACTCGTTCTGCTGCTATTTCTCTCCAAGATCGCCTAAAGGGGGGTCTAGTATGTTCATGATATATGCCTTATTGCAGCCGAATTAGACCGGCACTACCGAGGAGTTACCTCTTGTGATACCGTCGTGAAGTGATAGCTTTGCTGTCACGTTTCATGCATTGCATGAGGTTCTGACCTATTGAAGGGAGGAAGGAAGGGTCCCTAACACTTTCATGATCATTTTACTGATGTGTTTAGGCGTCGGTAGTTATCATAAAAAACCGTTCAAACCTCTTGCTCGTTTGAACCTTGTATTTTATATATAGGTACCTGTATGGTATAAGGGGGCAAACGGAATCATTTTCATGACAATCAACACCCCTAGAATAATAGAGGTTATACAGATGCATTGCCCTCCTTCCTCTTCTCTCCGTGGCCTTTTTGGAGGGAATCGCTTTAAAATGCTTTACTACCGCCGGTCTTAGGTGAAATCCACCAAAACTTATTATACTATGACGAATCAATGATCTTATATATATATAAATATACTTTTATATTATTGATGACGAATATAAAGTTGTTCTAAATTGCACTGCAAGACGTAAGAATAGGTAATATCATCATTCGACCTCTAATAGTGAAACACTAAATCCTTTTTCAGAAATTTGTTAAATGCTACCATTTAATGCGGTTTTATATCGGATGAACATATTGCGAATGTCCAAGTAACAATGGCTGCGTATAAATTGTAGACATGAAACAAAACACCAACGTTTCTGACCTCTACAATTCACCCAACCCAGGAGATACTTAGATTTGTTTTGGTATTACCTACGTTGTGTTTTTCTTACGAATATTATTTGTGTTTTTCTTCGTCTTTTATGTTGCTATATGATAGTGATCTAAATTGACAGATGTGCCGTCGAATTTCTTGGGATTTGTGTCTTTCCTGTAGCCTATTGCAGGCAAGGAGGAAAAAAGGGCAACACAGCTGACTGTGACAATTGTGTGAATGGAGGGAAATGAATTGAGTGTTAAACTGTCGAATTTTGAGCGACACAAAAGAAACAAAGTCTTTGCGGTACCCATAGGAGGGATCGAAGAAAAGAGGGCAATACAGACAGAGACTGTGAATTGTGTGTATAGAATCAAAAGTCATCAAGAACTACTGGCAGTTTGCCGCTGAATGACAAAAAAGTATTGTGCAATTATGTTTCAATTTCATACCAGTTGTGCATTACAAATAGACGCACACTTCTTTTTATTGAAATTGATATTTCAATAAATTTCAATAACTAGAAGTGGAGAAGTCTGGTTATTAAAATTCATATTTCAATAAACTTCAACAACTAGAAGTGTGCATCGAATTGTTTACAACAGTCACGTATTTGGGTTATTACAGTGATTGCGTTCCTAACTGCAGTTAATTACATGCGTTCCGGTTTGATTAATTGGCGCTTTGTAATTATAATGAGACTCTTGTTATATCGTTGTCATGACTGCGTATGATTATTATCCATAGCCCTTTTGTTATTTTTTAGATTTGCCTTTATTACTTCGTTCACTCTAATGGGTCATCGAAAGACTGACACAAAACAGACAGGACAAAAAAAATACTGTAAAGTGACAGTAAAGGCAATATAGTTTTAGCATATTTACGCGAATGTTGCTCATGATTACGATTCTTTTAACGGATTCTATCGCTTTTGACAAATATGCATTTAGAAATGCTAAAGGCAAAATTACCTTACCAGTCTTGCCGCCCAGTTTAGCTGCGATCCAGTATAGCACTATCGATAAAATCATCCAATAGAGGCCTCGGTATAACACAAAAAGCTCAACAAATAAATTTAAGAATCCCCTATGCTTACTGTCATTTCTCATCTTCCGGAACCTGTGGAATTTTGCCACTGTATGCAATGCATGTTGGCCCGTGGAGGGAAGAGGAGGAAGAAGGGCAACGCATCTGAATAACCCCTATGCGGATGTAGTCATGAAAATGGCCCGTTTTTTCGTTTGCCCCGTTATATTAAAAAAACTCCCATCGCGTTAACCCACTCGTGCAGCTGTTAATTGGCGGACATTCGGAGCGGGTTCGGAACGTGACAACCGGCGGCGCTCTCGCCGATGTAATATCAATTTGACCGGCGGCCTTGGCATACAAGCGTGTTAGTTTCTCTCCGAATGGGGTCACTTTTTTTGTTCGTAGCTAGGGTTGCCGTGCACAAAAATCAAAAAGCCTGACACAGATTCTTTAGCCGGAAATTTTCCCCTGAAAGCCTGACACACGGGTTTTTTTTTTAAATGGTAGTTTTGTCTTACGCACTTATTATTATTTATTATAACTTTTTGGTAAGTTCGTCACAAGGCTACCAAAAGCCGGAAACTCCTTCCAAATCCAGACACCTGGCAACCCTATTCGTAGCACGAAATATTAGATCTGCAGGAAAACCCGACGATACACCTCATTACGCGTACGCGAACTCTCGCAACGTTTGTTCTGATGCGTCATTTTTGTGTAACATTGTTTGTCGTATTGTTTAGAATGTTGTGAGTGTCTTTAAATTATGCGTTGCTTAATTTGTCGCGAGGATTGCGGATGCCCGGATAATTGAATTAACATGGTGCCAGGGACATAGCTGCCGCAGTATCTGCCGTATCAATTAGTAGGCCCCCGGGTCACGGTGGCCCCTACATACGTAAACAAACATGTATTTTTCATTTGTGAGAAATCTTTAACCATCATAAGGGCCCCCAAATATTATTTATAAGGGGTGGGGTACGTATAAAAAATATTTGGGGAGAGAGCAAGCTACGTCCGTCAGATTGAGAGAATGAAATTCTTAAAAATAGAAAAAGATCTCTTTTTTTCTTTTCAATCAAGAAATATCAATTAAGTTTTCTATTTAGACGAATATTGGCCAATAAATCCGCTGTCGCTGTCTGTATTTTTGCGTGAAAAGATTATACAATCTGTTCGCGCAAAAATATATTTTTATTATAAAAAAAATATATTTTGATTTCATGTACTAAGGTAGCCGGTTCCTCTCATCTAGACTTATAAGATTAATCACCTAAATCTAATTACAAAATTAAACTTTAAATTTGTAAAGTTTATGTTTAAAATAAATTAAAAATGTCAGCGATGCCAAATTAAGGCATTTTGGGCAGATAGCGATTTTATTTACTAGACTTTAGAAGCTTGAGATTGTAATGTCACGAAATTTATGGGCTGAACACATAAAATTTGACCTTGAGATAAATGTAACCAGATTAAAGGAAGGCAAAAAAATATTTTTAATTAATCTTCAGAGCATTAAACTAAATGATAACGAACAAGAATGGTCGTAACATATTATTTACACAAGCACTTAAATTCTGTAAAATAAAACTTTAATTTAAAATTAATTACTGCTATAATTTATCATAATTAAAGTTTTGAGGTTAAAATAAAAACGTAGCGAATTTTTTTTGCTTCTTTTGAGAGTGGAAAAGATTTAATGATTTTTTTGTGGTATAGGGGGGGGGAGGTCAAACGAGCAGTCAGAGCCATTTTAATGACTACAGCGCACAGCCATTACATCCACATAATTGCTGCAGATATGATTCTTTCTTTCCGTCGTATCCAACAGTGTGTTCCGACCAACAGATACATCCTGGAAGACTTGGCAGCGCTGTTATGTGGGCGAAAGGGCCTCCTCTTCCCTCTTTTTATTTTCCTCCCGGCAAAATCCATAATAGACACCTATACGCCTCGGGAATGCAGGGAGGTAGTGTCCAACCCGCACGGACTAAAAAAACGGGTTAATAAAGTAGGGTGAGCCTGGTGGCATTCTTCCGCGCTAGCAGAATACCACTTCCTACTAATACTACACTTACTACTTATCTACCTATCTAGTCTACTGCTACTTATCTACTTATCTAGTCTCACCTCAGTGTTTCAAGCACTAAGCGGTGAAGCAGCGTCGGCTATGCGGTACTTTGTGGCGAAGGCATCTCCATTGCGCTGCATTCTACCTGATCTTCCTTAGTTGTTTGAAAATCTCTGTCCATTCATGTCCTGGAACAAACAAACTTACTGTTAATACAAAAAATATATACTTTAATTTTATCACAGAAATAATCGTTACAAACTTAGGTATTTTGTAGTTCATTTCATACAAAACAAGCTGTGCCCCGCGGTTTCAGCCGTGTTTAATTTCTAAAAAATCTAAAACTTTAACACTCTATTTCACCCCCTTAGGGATTAAATTTCTAAAAATCTTAGCGTATGCCTACGTCGTAACATCTACCTGGATGCCAAATTTCAGGCCGATCCGTGCAGTGGTATGGGCTGTGCGTTGATAGATCACTATGTCAGTCAGTAACCTTTGAGTTTTATAATATTGTATAGATAGATATTGAATATCTTCAGGCGCCAGGATATATGAGTAGTGTTATTGTCTTATTGTTGTAATGTTCGTACCGTACAGATAGTATGGAAGCCTCGGTTTGCGTGTTCGACGGGCTGCAGAGGAAGAGGAGATGCGTTGTGTGTTGGTAAAGGTACACGGAGAAAAAAAAAACTCCAAAAATTAAAAAACTTTTATGTATTTGAGGAAAAAAGTATTTTTTAGTGTTAGTTACAAAAGTTCAGTGTTAGTTACAAAAGTACAACAGTTCAGTTTTAGTAAATACATATTTTACACATTTTAATGATTTTAACACATAATTGTAGGCATTATAAAAGTCCTGTAATTTTTGCAAATCATATTTGCTAAAAAATACAGTCAATAATAGTTTTTAGAAAGTATAATACTCAAAGTCAAGAAATGGCAATTAGTAATGGCAACATTACATACTTCTGTCGTATCTACTAAACATCTTCGATTTTACAGGCGTTTTACTCAGAATTACAAAAAAAATTGTGTAATTCCAAGTAACTTTTTAATAATATAATATGTTTTGCGACACACGCGACGACATATTTGCCATTTTGAGTTTGCTCGCCCTTGTGTTGACGTGTTGATTGTGAACATTTCTGTGACAAAAGTGTGGTGTGTGA
>LUGF01019844.1:54741-81546 GCA_001625245.1 Calycopis cecrops
AGCTTAATCTCTTCACGCGTTTTAGAGAAAAAGGTCTTGACAGACGTACAGACGGACAACAAAGCGATCCTATAAGGGTTCCGTTTTTTCTCTTTGAGATACGGAACCCTAAAAATGACATTAAAAACCACCAGAGTGTCAAAATATATGTTTAATGATAATTGATTACGGTCAGAATATTAATTATAACGATACATTTTAGCCCCCGGCTCGATCTTTCAATCTCAACACAAACATGTGTCCGTGAACTCTCTGTAAAGAACAGAAGCCGAACGCTTCACCATTACGTCCGCTGGTTATCGTTTTTAGAATTCCGTATCTAAAAGGTTAGGTTATAAAATATAATATATTTTATTATTATATATTGACTGTCTAAAATTAATTATTTTATATTTCGTATCTATGACATAAATTAATTAAACGTAAAAGTTTTAGGTTATTAATTTGTTCAAGAATATTGTTTTATATACTTGTGTTTGCGTATAATTTCATTCCTGAGGTGTGCAAAACAATGGTATAATTTTTGTACAGACAATATTGTATTATCTTTTATCTAGTCCATTTCTAATGATTAAAAAATTGGGAACTTAAAAATTTTAAATCATTAGGTATGGGTATTGTCACAGAAACGAAATGTAGAGTTAAAATTTCATAGCTTGAGGTATCAAGGTGTTTTAGATTTCAAATAAATATACAAATTAATGTTTGTAACATGGTGTTTGTTCATGGTATATGGTGAACGAGGGCAATGTCCCTGCTTAACCTCTTTCGCCGTTCTTTGTGAACGCCTGCAACCAGATAGTCACGACTGCTCCTTTGTCTATTTTATGGAAAAAAGACCTCTACTTCGTTTTACGTCTAAACCGACAAACTATGAACTATGAACTTTGGAATAAATACACATGTCATCGGTTCAAACATGAATACAGGTCAGCTACCACTACTATGCATTATACCATAGATTATTCACAAAATACAGGTAATTAAAATTTGCGCAAGTCAGCGCTGCCAATGGTTAGCCAATGAAATATAAAAAGTCATTGTGTGTGAAATACCAGAGACATACGGCACGTATTGTGATTACTGCGTAAGTCAGGGGTACTCAAAGTGTTTGCGACTTCCTGGGGCACCATAACGTTTACGCACTGAGAGGCTTTCCCAATAAAAAAAAAGTAAAAACGCATACTACAGCGCGGCGATTAAAAGAACATTAATCGTCAAGCTCACACGTCACATCAATCAATTTACTATTATAGTATAAAAACTTTAAGTTACCTGCATTCTTTGAATGTAACTATTAATACTAGTTTCAGTATTGTAATAGCTTCTAGGTAGGAAGGTTGCTCTATTCTTGTAGTGTTTCCATAGTATTCTTTCTCAGTAGGACCCTAGGTGGTTTGGCGTCATATTCTTATATACATAGTGTTCCACTATAGTATCCATGGTATTCCTAGTAGTAGGTTAGTCACTAAACTAGTAAATGCAAAGTTTGGGCACCCCTGTCGTAGGTAAGTGAACTAGACACTGAATGGTGGCCGTGGGAAGTGGCATTTGCGAGTATCATCGCCGGTGTCGCCGCATCAGTTACCTAACGGCGCAGCCAGCGCGGTACACATGTTGGGAAACTTGTGTTACGCGCCGCGTCAATATTAGGAAAATGACACTCCGTCATAGTATACTTAGGTTTTTTCTATTGTTGTGGCCAACAAACGGTTAGATTGCTTTTTTATAGTATAATAGATTACCACATTTACTATAAAAAGCAGCAGTTGAAAACATTTTATGAACATAAAAATTAAAAACATCTTCATTAGAGTAATAATAAACTTTCTTAAATCTAAATCGGTGACAACTTCTCGTCAATATATGCCCGTTCCAGGAGATACATATGTAATACATGAAGATATTGCCCTTCTGCCCGCCTCTCTAATGTGCCATCAGAAATTCGAAAACCATATACCAACCGATAACACACGCCATAAATTGGCTGCGAATTGCAATGCGGCATAGAAGTAGTACCTCTTACTAAAACGGTTTGCACTTTGTTGTTTTGTGGCACCTGATAACCCCGCATCACTCACAAACAGTATGAATAGCAAGACAATACCGTAGTTCTCATTTCACGCCGGTGTAAAGTATCCTATATCCTTTCTAATAGCTCTAAGAATGTGTACAAGCATTCATTATAATCTGTTCAGTAGTTTGACGATCAAACAAACTTACATTCATATTTATAATATTAGTAGGGTTAAATTAAAAAAATATAGTGCTTTAATATAAAAACAAGACTCAACTATTTAATGTCACTTTGTTACAAAATATTTAACATTCAAAACATGTCTCAGTTCCAATAATGACTTAGTGCTGTACTCGTTTGTATCCTGTAGTTTGTAGTCACATTTACAATCCATAATCATTATTCTATAACTGATAAGTTTCTAGTTTGTGTCGTGTGAATTTTAAAACAGTCAATTAATTTTATCTTGTAATCTGGAAATATTATATACTATAAATCTGGAAAATGTCACTTTTTATTAGTCTATATGGTTCCCTTTATTAAAATTGGGTTTCTTTCAATATCCAAAGCAATCTGATCTTTATTACACGGTTGTTTGTGTACCTACAGAATGTTAGCCACATCCTGGATATTACATCGCGCAAGTCTGCAATTGTAATCTAGCTTTTCTATACACGAACTACGTAAGTATAAATAAAAGAAAATTCCATTATTCATGGACAGAACTGGCTATATTTTGGTCATGTCAATATTTGTAAATCAAGTAGGAACGAAGCGGTCGGCTGGCTCATCGGCATGCGCTGATCAGTCGGCGCGATACGTAACTGTATTCTGTATTGCACTTACAAGTATCGAGCTGATGACCTGATACTTGGAAACTTATTTATAGCGTAGCCTTACAAATCAGTAAAACCATCGTTTGTGCAAAAATACGTATTATATATACGAGTACTCTATATTGTCTCTCTGAGGTACATGGATATAAGATAACTAGCAGCGCCACGTGGTTTCACCCACATTACCAGCGTACTCCACAGCGTGATGGCTTTCATTCATTCAACACTGAAAGAATTTTTCAATCGGATCAGCAGTCACAAAGATTAGAGCTTTCAAACGAAGAAACAAACTCTTCAGCTTTATTATATAGTATTTATGTTCTATATTTACTCGATCTTACTCTAAATAATATATTAGTTACACCGACTGAATGAAAGTTAACGTAGTAATACTTAAAATAAAAAAAAACTTAATTTTATCATTGCAGATTAACAGACATGTCATCGGATTCCACTGCACGGGTTTCACGAACGTGAGTATTGGATTGAACCCAAATTATACTCGAACATCGGCAGAAGTAAAACGAAATAATTATATCTTTTTTATAAAGAATCAAAAGGACATTTTTCCCTGCATGTTGCTGTTCCATCCACTATCGAAAGGCCAGTTGACGATCTTTATTCTGATGATACAAGATGAAGCAAAAGCATCGCTAACGCTATTATAACCTCTTCATTGTTACAGCTCTTATGAAAGAAGCGAAATTACGCAGATAATAAAAGACATTACCATAATTATGGTAACATATTGTTTAACTACGTGCAGGTAACCAACCATACTATTTAATTAAGTTTGTACTCTCTCTTGCGTCGCACAATAACATAATATATGGATTATAAAACATGTTAAACTAGAATAGTGTAGAAGTGGTTTGTATTTTATTTTTTCAAGGTAACTTCTACAAGTATTACCGACTAGCTTCCGCCCGCGACTCCGTCCGCGCGGATGTCGGTCTTCGCGTGGATGGATTTATTTTTTTTCTACGTATTTTTCCAGGATAAAAAGTATCCCATTTTATGCCCAGGATAATAAGGTATAATTATGCCAAGTTTCATCGAAATCAAACCGTTAGTTTTCACGTGATGCCTGAACATACAGGCAGACAGACAAAAATTTTTTAATCGCATATTTGGGTTTGGTATCAATCCAGTAACACCCCCTGCTATTTATTTTTTCAATATTTTCAATGTACAGAATTGACCCTTCTACAGATTTATTATAAAGTATAGATATACATTTGAAATAAAACACATAATTCTAGTTACTTGAGGCTTCTGTCTTGTTTCTGTTATTAAAAATCACGCTAGAGTCATTTAAATAAGTCAAGCAGGTTTTGATGGGCTTGACGTAGCCAAGTATCTTGCGAGATGCATAAAAGACTGCAAGTGAGTCTAGACCATCATCGTGATCGTTAGTGTTAAATATCGTCGCAACCTGAATGGTTTGTTTAGACTTTAGAGAAAAGTAAGAGCTATTGCAACAAAAATCTTTCTTCTTAGAATTGAGGATGATTGTTTTCATGTTAATAGTGTATCGCGTAACAGTCTAAATGTTAGCATCACTGTTTATTGTATCGTTTAATTTGAAGTGGCTATGACTTTTACTTTTATTAAGTTAAAATTATACTCATAATAATTAGGAGAGTTGCGTAAGTCCCAAGTATCAGAAACAGCCTTTTTTCCATTCAGAATAAAATAGGCAATTCAGAGAATAAATTAAAAGAGTGCAATTTAAATAATAATAAAAATTGGGCATATGCCTCTTCCATAGCACGCCACTGGCCTCGATCTTCGGCTAACCTTTCCCACTTCCTGCCCACAGCTTCGCGTATGTCGTCTCTCCGTCTAGTCACGGGGCGTCTTACACTACGTCATATGTCCTGTTATACGGCTATGTCCAACAGTGGACTGCAATAGGCTGATGATGATGATGTATAAAAATTAAAAAGTAATTAACATCTAATTTTGTTAATATTCTAAATGCGAAAGTTTGTATGTTTGTTTGTTACTTCTTCACGCAAACTGCAGAACCGATTTTCATGAAATTTGGCACACACATAGCTGGGATTAACACATAGGATAGTTTTTATCCCGAAAAAATGTTTCTATGGGATGATTTTCCACGATGTCGAAATTTACGCGGGTAAAACCGCGGGGCGCAGCTAGTATAATATCGGATCGAATCGAATCGGACAACATTGAATGTTATAAATATATAGATCTGTTCTGAGTACGCAAGCAATCTGTTTCATTTGAGCAAATATTTCGATTTATCTATTTGATGTTATAAGACCTAAGCGAATCGTATTACATACCTCATTTTATTTTTTATTTAATGAAACGACTTTCTAAAATAGCCATCAGATAGATATTGTAATCATAACAATTATAGATATTCGACTCGATATTCGATTCGAAAGACTCGTTTGTAATGTACACTTCAATGGATGGTAACTAATATGAATATACCATCGCCTCAGAGTCGTCAAGATGTCAACTTCACTATGTATAGCTTAGCACAGTTAGTAGATAAGAAATAGGCACCCAGAGATACAGACAGTGTCTTTTTTTTTTCTTGGCATAAAGAGGCACACGAGCAGTTGGAGTCGCTTTCATGAATACCGACGACTATAGACATCTACAAAGAGGCTATACAGATGTGCTGCCCTCTTCCTCCCACCTCCATGGACAACCGGCTACTTTAAGTAACGGTGTTTATCACCGCACGAAACGCGACAACACAACTGTCACTTTACGCCGGTAAATTACGATACAGTCTGTCTCATTTATTTCTTATATTGTTTTGAGTGGCATAGCTCGATATCTCGATTTCAGCGTTAGCATTAACTATATGTATCACTCTGTATTCTTCATCTTGAACTTTAAGGAACAGGCGTAAAGATGTGTCGTGTTGTTGAATATAGGTATTAGTAGGATGGGATTTTTGAAATGAAGGCTGCTTTAGCGACGCGTAGCGAAAAATTGTGAGAGCAAGCATGCCAAAGAAGCTAGTGCTACGTAGCAACAACGAGACAAAGCTTTTCCTGAGCGATGTAGTAACGCACAGGGTTTCTCAACCTTTTTGTAGTCGCGCCTCCTTAACGGCTTTAGAAAATTTTCATGCCTAGTAAAGTATAGATACAATCTGTTTTATGAGTCTAGTAATTTATATTTCCTTTCACTTAAATTATCAAATACTTCGCGCCTTCCCTGAAAACTGGCCGAGAAACCCTGGTATATAATATTAAGATTTATATAGTTTTAAGTTACCACTTCTTATGGCAGTCCCTGTACATGATTTTTTTTTATTACAAAGGGCAAACGAGCAGGTGATTAGTGACTACCGACGTCCATACACATCCGCATATAGTTCATACAGATGCGTTGTTTTCCCTTCTCCCACCTCCATAGGCCACTAGCTATTTACACACCGCACGAAACGCGACAGCACAACTGATACTTTACGCCGGTGTCGAGTAAGCGAGAGGTACCTACCCCGGCCATGCTGGCCCAATTCTGCTGTATGCATGCAGGCAACGTGGTACATCTCACTATTATTTTTTTATTGTTTTTGGATCAATGTATTTCTTTTTGCAATACGCCTACGATTACATTTTAATGATCCGATAAACATAGTATCAGACCCACGCAGCTTAAGACATAATAATTGTTACTTACAACAGAGCATTATCATTGAAACGAAAGTTTTGTTATAATCAAGCTCGTTTTATTTGCTTTACGAAATTGTTCACCATGGATTACGAAACGAATGAGTTCATTCATTATCTATAATTAACTGATCATTCGATTTGTATTCGGTTTAGTGGGGCATACGCCCTCATCTTTAAGATAAGTTGTATAACAACCGATATTATTTATTCTTATCTCTCTATGTATAAAAATCTCGTATCACAATGTTAGTTACCAAACTCCTCCGAAACCACTGGACGGATTCTCATGAAATTTTGTGTGCATATCGGTTAGGTCTGAGAATCGACCAACATTTTTCATCTCGATATTTGCACGGAATCGAAACTTACGCGGGTGAAACCGCGAGCGCAGCCAGTACTTTTATGTTAAAACAAGTTGCTGCGCTGAAAAAGATTCTCACAAAAAATAGTAAAAATGCATAGTTAAAAACGAACTCTGTGCACGCACTGCAGTTAGACGAGGAAGTGTTATGTGACACAACACACTATATACAATTTATTTAACAGTCGAATTATAATTAAAACAGTTCATGCCTCGCCAACCACAAATTTCACCAGGTTTAGTTACCGTCACGATCCGACGTCGAGCGTTTTAAATTCGCCTGAGCTATGCAAAGAATGTAGCTAGAAGAAAAAATCTAGGCAAACAAATGAAAGTTCTTCCGAATTAATGTATGTTCATTTTCTAAAACTGATGTAATGGTGGGAATAGAAACTAACCTTACGATGGACATCAAAATCTATTACTTGTATAAACATATTTCTGTAACATCCTTTTTATTATATTCTTCTTTTTTGGTATAAAGGGCAAACGAACAGTGGGAGCCATTTTCATGACTATCGACGTTCATAGACTTCCGCATTGAGTTTACACAGATGCGTTGCCCTCCTTCCTCCTCCCACCTCCATGGGCCACCTCAATGCGGATTCGTCGTTAACAGTAGAAGTGGTGGTGTTTATTACACTTCGTAAGGATAATTTACGTGTGATCTATTTGTGGTAGATAAAATATGTAATGATTTTTGAAATTCTACGTAATGAAAGTAGTAGTAGTAGTTTCTTCTATAAAAATAAAATCGATCGATGTTAACTAATTTCTTAGACTAAATTTTAAAGACTATTTCATATTATTATATGTCTTGATTAAACCGAAATCGAAGCTTTAGAGGGCGCACTTCGCTTCTGTTACCGCGCCTTTGTGCAACGCGTCCAAGTACCAAAGCTAATCTCGACCGACATGTACCTGTCTGGTCTCTTATCGAACATTATTTCATCATTGCACGCCACACAAACGTCCAACTCAACGTCAAGGAACTAAATATTAGTTTGTCAATGATAGGAGCCTTGAGTGACGTCTGTTCTAAAAGTCGAAGTAAAACAAGGACCAGTGGTACACGACTTACAATTATTACAATATTACAAACGCTATAATGTGGTAGTTTCAAATATTGCTTGTATTTATAAGAGCGTTCGTAACGCAATTGTAAGTACAATCTCCTTAAAAATGATGCAAAGTGCTCATTGTTATGTGATTATTGCAAATCTTCGATGGCAAATTGTATTAAAATTAGCAGAAACGTAAATTGAGGTTAGGTAATATGGAGCGCTGACCTTCATAGCCTTTTCTGCTTAACACGGGAAGACAATCACTGTACAATTGTAGGTATAAATTTGTTGCGACGGATCTTATATATATCTTATTATGCTACTATTATGACCGTGTTTCTTCTTGGATAGTCGGGAAATTATATGGAGTATAAAAAAGCAAATGTTGTTCCCCTTCAACAACAACCACTTCTGGAACACTTCTGTCGGGCCAAAATGTTCCATTGAAATCGCCATTTGATTTTTTCCCGGAATATTAAAGGAGCAAATTCCTACGATATCTGTGTTTATTTAAAAGGGCTTATTACTAAGATATGGTCAAGGAAACATCTATTGAACTGTTTATTCGGATTAACCCGGCCTAGGTAGTTAGCTAATGATCATTGGAATGCGAATCTAAATAACGCAATGGAGATGCCCCGAATCTATGAGCATAATGCAGTAGATAGTGACTATCCGTTTAAATTTATGTAGACCAAGTACTTAAAAGAAGAACTGGTAATAAATAATAAATATTAGAGCGTCTTCTTGCTCCAAAGAGGCTCTTCGTTTAAAGTTTTGTAGTCCGTACAGCACACCTCAGACTAAACTTTAAATATTTATCTTAAAATATGTCTACTTAAGTACGTGAGGAAACAAGCCAATGTCAAACATACGAGAGTTATTTCAAAGTTATTGTCGGTGATTTAACTAGTTAACTAAAAGTTGAAAGTTTTATTTATTTAAACAAAGCAATAATAATTAATTTCGTTCATAAAATCAGAAATACATTTGTACTGCAATTTGTTTAAGTTATGTCAGTTACGCTCAAACTTTGTTGCATTGCAGACGGAATAACATTAAGACCATGACCGGCAAGTTATGCCTCTCTTACTGAAATTGTAAATGAAAATCGTTGGCCATTTTCTCTGGTTTATTGGTTTTCCAGATGACTATAAATCGGGAATAGATCTGCTTCTGGATTATATGTTATGACGTAGACGATTATCGGATTGCAGCGCAACAGTATTATGGTCAATACTGATAGATTGTTATGAAAACATACAGTCGAAGTTTGTGACAAACAAAACAATATTCGCCGTCGATCGGATCGGTAGCATCTGAGATATTATCACAAAATGTCTGTTTATTATTGACATCAATGAGTATCAATGCATTATTGCATTGAGTTTATTAATTTTTTGTTTAAAAAATGCTTTTCATTTAAAAGCTATTATTTTAGTTAGTATTTTAGTATTTCTGAGTATAAAACATGTATGATTTGATATATTGATCAAGTCTACCAATAAAAATATACAATTTCATAACAAGTCGTTAGGGTTAACAATATATTGCTGAATGTGATTACATTCAAATAGTTACAATAGTAATCATCAGAAGACATTAGTAATGACTTGGTTAATAGTAATAGGTACTAAGCTCGGACCATTAGCAGAGACAAATCTTTTGCACGAAAATATGAATTCACAGTAATGTATTTTTGCTATCTGCAATTAAATGATAGAATGTTATTTCTGTTATAAATAGCAACGATATACGGGCAATTAGACACAGCCAGTAGCGAGGTAAAAAATTATAACTCTACGTCCGCCAATGTATCCGCATGAAATAGTTCATTTTTTGTCCTACGCTACTGCAATTTTCGATATTATTGTTTTAAACTGTACTGGATATGAATTTGGCCTTGATTTTCGTAGGTTGAGCCGCTTACATAATTACACAAAATACAAATTTTCAGCAACTTTTCTTGCTTTTGTAGGTAACCAAAAGTGTTCAAAAAATCATTTCCGTTCTAGGTGACATAAAGGATTAAAATGTGATGAAAAATTGTAACAAAACCTATTAAGTATACCTCCATACAAATAAATGGAAGGTGTGGTTACACGAAGGCGCCTTATAGGTGCACTAAATAATTTACTTATGAATAGACTTGGGATAGGAATTCCTATATGCGAGTATCCAGTGAGAAACAATGGCGCTTAGGTAGATCGTGATTACGCTGTGTTACTATGTGGAATGCGGCATTTTGAAAGTGGTACGTGCAAGGTCAAAGGTGCAACGGTGAACAGCTATGACGAGACATCCGTTCTAAATGCATGCATGTCACCAGTGCAATTATTATATGAATAAAAAAGACTACTCTGATTTATATAATGTAAGTAATGGACCATGCAAGGTCTCCTTGAGGAATTCTCTTTGATTTTTCATTATTGTTCCTTATTTCATGCTATAACAATAAATTATGTAATCTGTTTAATATATTAATTCTTTAATCTATTGGTACAAACAATTGTCGTCTAGTATGAACGTTAACGAATTTTCTAATTATTTTAGAATCTTTTGTAATGAAATAAAAATGTATTTATTCAATATAAATACAATTATACAATTATAAAAATAATTTTTTTAAAGTCAAAATTAATATCTACCACTGTTTCAACCTTAGCCCTAATACCAATATAGTATAGGTACACGTTACAATGGATAAAAACCACCTTTTTCATTAATCTTGTTTTTATTCATCATTTTTATAAAATTAATTATTCAATAACTTGCTTCAACGCTTCTCTGTGTGAGGATAACCTGAGGCATTTAAAAGGCACAATAAAGGCCAACTTACATGGACTCCGCAATAAGGTCGTTTGCGAATGTGAACAATCAGTTGCCATGTTGATTGTCAATGGAATGTTTAATATAGAAAGTAAAGATTTGTGCTCTGAATGTGTCGCCGATGCTAGATCGTGACCAGCCGAGACGCCCATAACATATCACTTGGACACATGAACAATTAACATCTTATGCAATATCACAGCCATGAGCATTTTGATTGTGTGATGAGATAAGAAACGTGGCTGGCCCATTATGTGGAAAAATGGACCCTTACAACATTGGGTCATGCTGGTAACCGGTTATGTAAAATGAGTTTAACAAGTACTATAATAACTAGCGATAGTATAACAGTAGTAGTGCTGTTGGTTGTCAGACACCGGTCAGTCGCTTAACAAAGACAAATCAACTAGCAGAAATTTAGGACAAATTTGATAATTAGAAGACAATGTATGGAAACACAGATTACTTAGTTAGTTCTAACACTTTGTAGTTCATTCATGGCTTGCGAAATTATCGAAAAGAAAATTAGGCTTCTTTTCAGTCTGATTGAGTAATTTTATGATTATTGTTTACTACAAATCATTCAATTCGGTTCATAATAGACATTGTAACATCGGTAGGGAAAATTGTGGTACACAACAAAAATAAACATTATTATGCACATTAACTAAATTGTAAAATGCATAAATGTTTTGCATTGATATACAAAAAAGCTAAGCTAAGTCAAACGATTGTATGACTTAGTTTGGTATTTGAACCCTACATTGATTTCTTATTTTTTTCATATTTTGCTTGCCATTCGCAGTTATATATTATTTTGTGTTATGTTATATAGACAATATATTATTTTGACAATTAAATTACGAAGCTAGATGCTTGGTGCTCCTTAATTCCTACATTTTTTAAGACAGTAGAATCTTGCCAAAGCGTTTGGATACATAACTTATTTTACTGTCGCAACAGAAAATTGGTCCAGGGAAACTAACAAAACCCAAGTTTCCACTCCATTTAGCATTAAATGGTAAACCGAAGACTTTAGTTACGAGTCACAATAACTGCGATATAGTGTCTGTCTGTGACACGCACGGAATGATTGATTACCAACACGGAAGTTACGTTATCGTACTCTCGCACTGCTCGCTCTTTATTTTCCAGACAACTGTCATTGCATTGCTTACTGCTATTCAAGGATATTGATGCAACCAATTTACGTTAATATTTAATAAATAATAAAGGTGTATTGATACTTCAATTAATTTCTTAGTGAAATGTCACAATACATACATAAACAAACATCGAACAAAGAAACCGAAAAAGTCATACCGAGCAAATGCATTAAACATATTCAACAGTGAATGTTTTGAAAACATAGGTATTTTTATTTTTTTAAAAATTTTAATTAAAATTTAAATTTAAAAAATTGTTTGTTTTTAGGTTCGTGCGAGATCGTTTTCATTTAGGGATACGCGTAAAATATGCCATTTTGCACACTTCTACACTTCTATTTATTCATCTTAAATTGTTTGAAATTTGAATACGTCTACCATTTACAATGAATAGAAGAATGCAAATAATGCGAACATAAGACTTAAGACAATGGCATTCATTAAGTTTTAATGTTATATAAAACGTTTTAGACGAGGCGATTAGGATTAACATATTTGGTCAATTGAACAATTGAGGGTATTATGAAACTGGGTCACGATATTAATATATATTATATTGTTGCATAATTCTCACATATATTTTATGTTCACTCTATAGTATTGAAGGCAGAATGAATGAATTATGTTGTCTGCTCTAGTTTGTGATGGATGTACGGTCATTTTTCGCTGGGTCATGTTACTTTCACTGTAAATGTCCTAAATTAACGCCATTTTTACCGCGTACAACAGTACTATGGAATCAGCTACCTGCCTCGGTATTTCAGATCCGATACCACTTAGGGATCTTCAAGAAAAGAGCATTCCTCTTCCTTAAAGACCGGCAACGCGTCTGCAAGATACCTAGTTTTGCGGATGTTTATGGGCGGTGGTAGTCACTAACTACCTGCTCGTTTGCCCCCTATAACATAAAAATGACCGAAACCGAAAGACGCGCGACACGCCACAACGCCATTCATAAATTCTTTTTTTATTATCGGTATCTATCATTCAAGTGCAATGTATTCTACGTTCCTATGATTTTCGTAATGACTAAAATATACATTGGAACCAATATAAAAATAGTTTAGAATACTTCGATGGTTAAAAACAAAAAAAAATATGATTAACTTTATCCTTCTACTTCTTTTACCAAACGTCACTAAGGGGCAACTTACTTGGAAGCGTAGACCGAGAATAATATGTTGCTACTTAGTGACGTTTCATAAGTCCAAAAATATGAGTAAATGAAATAGATTAACTTTGTTCTTCTACTTCTTTTACCAAACGTCACTAAGGGGCATCTTACTTGGAAGCGTGGACCGAGAATAATATGTTGCTACTTAGTGACATTTCACAAGTCCAAAAATATAAGTAAATGAAATAGATTAACTTTGTCATTCTACTTCTTTTACCAAACGTCATTAAGGGGCAACTTACTTGGAAGCGTAGACCGAGAATAATATGTTGCTACTTAGTGACGTTTCACAAGTCCAAAAATATGAGTAAATTAAATAGATTAACTTTGTCCTTCTACTTCTTTTACCAAACGTCACAAAGGGACATCTTACTTGGAAGCGTAGACCGAGAATAATATGTTGCTACTTAGTGACATTTCACAAGTCCAAATATATGAGTAAATGAAATAGATTAACTTTGTCATTCTACTTCTTTTACCAAACGTCATTAAGGGGCAACTTACTTGGAAGCGTAGACAGATAATAGTATTTTGCTACGTAGTGACGTTTCACAAGTCCAAAAATATGAGTAAATAAAATAAAGACGCCAACAGTTTCAACTGTCACGTTATCATTGTTGTTCGTTATATAATTTATGTTGCCTGCTGCGGTGAGCTCTTTCATTTGTGTGGGCGAAGTTATAAGGTGTTACGAGCTTCTCAAGTGGCACGGTATACGTTCCGATGCTTAATATGGAAAGAAAGAAATTCCTTAGCTCACTTCTGCGATGTATCGAAGCATATTTCTATTAGAGTTTATGAAGCGTTGTATCGATTATGTGAAATATTTGCCGACTCTTGGCCATTTCAAAAAATGGCTCCCTCGGGCCAGGTTATAGGCAGTTGAACCCGCGAAACAGCCAGTAATCAAATGTAGCACTGCTACTGTCATACGGTATTTCTGAGCGAAAAGGCCAGAAAGCAGAAAGTTAGAAATATTATTCCAGATAGCTTGTTCAGATAAACTGCTTCTTAGAATTGGCGTGGATGTATCCTGAAGCTTGCTAAATTCTTTGTATACAAGCAAGACTTGAGCTCTGGTTTTCCTTGTGTTTTTTTTAAGATCAGGCAAAACCAGAATTCAAGTCAAGTATGTAATGTAATGTAATGTTTGAAGACCAGGCTAGCGCAGTGGTACAGGGCTCGGATATGTGGAGTATGTTGCGTCAGGGGTCGCGGGTTCGAATCCCGCCTTTGTCATGGATGTATATCTATGTATTACATGTATTTATGTAATAAAAATCTTAAATATATAAAATTTCTTAAATTTACAAAACACTAGCGACGCCCGCAACTTCGTTTACGTGAATTCGTTTTTTACGTGAAGTCGGTTATAAATTAGCCAATAGCCTTCCTCGCTTAATAGACTAACTAATACTGAAAGAATTTTTCAAATCGGACCAGTAGTTCCAGAGATTAGCGCGTTCAAACAAACAAACTCTTCAGCTTTATATTATTAGTATAGATGTTAAATATATTCCGTTGTCTAGTACCCGTAACACAAGTCCTTACGGTACTTAGCACGGGGCTAGGCTAATCTGGTGTGTAAAGTCCACATATATTTATTTATTACTTATTTATTTAATGTGTCATCATTAACTCGTCGTTCAATTTGGTCGTCTTAAAAATCTTTATAGGTCCAATATCAGATTACGATGAGGTGAATAAAATTTCAGATCTAGTAAATCAAGTCCAGTTGAATACGCTTCATATTTCGTAATATGAAATTCGTTCGCGTTATGTACATAGCATCGGATGCGGCGACGTGGAACAGTTTTCATCATAATCCATTTGTTGTTACGCGATAGGCACTTCGGTATTATGAAAAAGTATTAAAGATCAGTTTTAAATTATATATTCTAACACACGTGCGAATTCTGTTTCATTTTACATTAAGTACATTATTGTCAAAATCACTCTAAACCAATTGTTGGTAATTGTTGTTGGCTTAGAGTAGTTTTGACAAGAAATTAATGGTACTTTGTCAAATATTATTCAAACATTTTTAGGGTTCGTTCCTACAGAATGCTGCTATTAAGTCTGGGTGCTTACTTTTAAGACGTACGTAAGAACAGCTTTACATATCGGCTGTCTTTTTTGTAGTTCATGAGTCCCACGGCGGGGTATAGGCGTATAGCGTATAAAGCGCATACAAATAAATAGTATGTTCTGTGACATCAGTATACAGTAGTCGTTGTTTTGATGTCTATGCGCAATGCTGGTGCAATCCAACTCTATTATTCTCTAGTATATACTCTGTACCAAAAATCTAGTAGGAAATGCAATTACGATAAGCAAAGACAAACAACAACAACAAAAAAAAAAGAAAACGGCTGTCATCATTATGGAAGTAATCAGATATGACGTGAGCACAATGTTAGGCTGTTCATAGAAATTTCAAATTAGAGGCCATGTTTGTTTGGTTGGTCATCGCAAATTAATATTTGTATTGGCTAGAACAGTGCAAGAATATGAATATGCAACAGAGTTATATCTTCGTTATTCAATATTTGCGTATGACACAAAAAATGTGGCCATTTTCTATTGCACAATATCACAAGCCACACAGAATAAAAAATATAAAGTGCATTGGATTATAACAACTGCGGTTAAATAGCTCGATGGCTGTGTGGCTTGATCATAAATTGTAAATGTTGTGGTATAGTTGCCAACGTAAATAGACGGTAAAGGTGTTCGCACATTACACTAACTCAGCGCAGACCCCTCACCTACTCAACTCGAACTATGGCATTCAAATGTAAGCTTTTTGTTGTGTTTGTCAAAAGTAAATTTATCAAATTTGTAAGTTGAAAGTGTACGTGTGAGTTGGAGTCGAGTCGAAGTTGAGTTGAAGTGGAATCGGTGCGGAGTTACTTTAGTACTTATACTTATCTATGGCGGAGTCGGCGTCGAGTCGTCATAATGTGCGAACACCTTTACTGGTTCTAATCTCAGCAAATCAGACATTTATTACATTTTATGTTTCTGTATATTTTTTCGTTTAATAAAATTAAATATAATGTTTCTTTCGCGAGTTATGATCGCTATCATTGAATGCGCAGAACCTTACGAGTATGGTGGGAGACATCAGGCGCAAAAGCAGGGAGCATCCGCCGTCGACTATTGCATTTAATTTAGATAATAAATCAGATACCATTTTGTACTTATAAACTGGACTATACACAAGTATATATATCCTTACCACTTTCGACGTGTGCTCTCAATTCATTGCGCTGCCTATACAGATGTTCAGGCCTACAAGGCCGGCCTATTAGATGTGTCTCCATAATCGCGACTAAATCATCAATAGGCTCTCGACCTCGTGACCTTTGGAGGGACGTAACTTAATCATTTATACAGACAAGTCGGAACAAGGCCGCACTGCGTAATTTTATGATTTTTTCTTGTGAATTTTATTCCGCAATAAAGAACTAAATCCATGCCAATTTTTTAGTTGCAAAATTTAGCTCATTCGTGAGATTCGATATGGTATAATGTACTTTGAAAATACTACGAAGGTAGGAATTTTTTGCCCGATAATACCAATAATCTCTATGAATGATATTGGATGAATGTCTATGAAATTAAAGAATATGTTAGCAATTTCTGTGCGTGTTCCTCCTTATTATTACCACCTTCGTCATAATCTTCAGCTAATTAGCTAATTGGCCCATATTTCTTTCACTTAACGCCAAAAACATTTTTCCTTGCTAAAATTTACAAAAGTCCGTTCCGTTCGTGTAATGTTAAGTTTAAGACAGGCTATATAAAGTATTTTAAATTATTTAACTTATAAAGATTTATAAGTCAACTTATAAACGTTTTATAAATGTATTCTATTTGATTGTAATCCAGCCATCCGGTGATGGACAATTACAGACATACACCCGAGGACTTATCGCAAATTTTCTATTTGCGATTCCTCGGAATGCGGCGCCACTGTCGTATAAATACATTTTAATGCACGGATTTGTTCCGTTTGGTACTCGTGAATTTGCAACTGCATTTGTTACTGAAAATAATTATTATTAATTACGATTTTGTAATTTTTTTATTTTACCAGTTTCGATGTCTTGAGTTTCATTGAAAAAGGGATATTGACATATACCTCTTTCCGTAATAGTAGACAAAAAAAAAGGCTTTTGAATTAAGATGATGTAGGCGAATTGTTACTTAAGTATAAAAATATTTCAAGTGAGTCATCATTATTTGATAAATATTAAAGAAATCAACGAAAGCGAGAAAAGCAAAATCATTGGTATATTGATGATTGGGGCTGTTGTACAATATTGCATTATTAAAGATGTCTGTCTTTAAATGTTATCACTCGTAAGCAAAAAAGAAGGGAAAAAAATCGATGGAGTGTAAGACGCTTTTCTTGTTAAGTTCCCATCAGCTTCAAGGATAACCTTAAAACCTTCACATCCAAAGGAGAACGCCAAGTGTCTATTACAAAAAAAAGTTAATTTGAATACTTATTATTTATGTATGCATTGTATAACTTGAAGTTAATGTAGTGCTCGATTCTCACGAGAAGCTTAATTCTTAGGTAACTGTTTTTAGATGCAGACATAATGTAAAGTGGGATATTTATTTTTTATACCAAAAGGAGACAAACCAGCAGCTGGAGATAGTATTCCCGCATCCTACTGGCCACTGGAATCTCAGAAACAGCAAGGAACGTGACTTCACGCTACTTTTGTGTAAGCGAGATTTTTATCCCCCCTCCCATCGTACCCGCTTATTTTGCCTGCAATGCAGGAATATAATGGAATCACAACATAGATAATATATAATACAACTACAAGATAGTAATAGAACTACTAACAAATTTATAAACTTATGTGTGGAAAAAATTAAATATTCTATGAAAATTAATAAAGTCAACAGACAGTTAACTGATTATACAACAGTTCAATACATTAATACTTATCACATTTTAGTGAAGAGAAAACGCAATAATATTTTTAATATGGAAAAAGAAACCTTACTTAATTAGTTTGTATACCTAATTAATTTTATACATTAAAAGTTATTTGATTAAGAAGTGAAAGTTTGTGCCTATGTGGTATTATTCTATCTTGTTAAATAGCAGTACATATGTAACATGCGCCTTTCTAAACAATGTTATGTTATTACTTTATGGAAGATGTATCTAAACCTTAGATATTTTTTTACGAAATGATTTAAGTCATCAGACAAATAAAAAAGGCCCTCTCAAGTATTAGGCCTTATATTTAAATTGGCACCGGTCAAATTCAATGTTGCCAATTTATTCAAGAAGGGCTATTTTTTGTCTTTAAACAAACATTTAGTTACACTTAACAACTATAATTTGCCCGCCTTAAATTACGAAAAAGTAAAATACTAGTGAATTATTTTTGAACTTATATGTAAACTACCGAAATTAGTAGCAAGAACTATTAAAAATCAATAAAGTATTTTTTAATAATAATAGTAATAATATATTTAATAATATCGCATGCATTGCAATTATGCGCATAATATTTCGGGCTCGAATCGGAACACACTCTTCTCTGGGTCGACAACCGTGTATCTCGGTGTCGCGTGAGACGCAGTGATTGTATCGTCGCGTATCGTTTACTTTTTTTTATTATCTGTTATTAATAGCCTAGCGTCAACGAATATGCATACTGCGAGTTTAATTCATGCGTGCACATGTATTTGTATATATAGACGATATTATTGCAAAATAGGTGGCGGATAATGGTAATATTGATTATGATTATTGTTGTCACTGCGATATTGTTTAGTTTTGCGAGTTCCACACATCCTCTCCACTCCACATTCAATCAGGACGGAATGGTGGACATTTAACATTGAAACAAATAAAAATACTGATCACCGAAATAATGTTCGTAGGTTGTTTGCTTTTTTTATTCAGGCGAAAGTCGGGAGACGTTAACGTTGTCTCCAAGGTACGGAGGTGTGATTGCCAATACCCTGACTTTGGTCCGTAGATTACAAATTGAAAAATCCTTATTATCGACCCCGATCTCGATCCTGGGACCTCACCATCTGCAGCTAAATATGGCGTATACAACTAGACCACGAGATCGTCGTGGCCACGATACAATCAAAGCAGATTTATTGTAAAGAAACAAGTCGCACAAAGCATTTCAAAGTAGGTTTCGTTGCATGTAGGCAACAAGACTAACAAGGTGTACGTGAGGGCACATCAAACGGCTGTTACACAGTTTTCTCATGACGCACAAAAACTAAAGGAAGTAGTTTTAAATAGTTTATTAAATTCACATGCAACTTTTACTTTTGTCACATAAATCGGCTAATGTTTGTTTGTTACGTGCAGACAGTTTGGTCGACACTTTGTTACATAATTAATTCACAAATAAATAATATAACAGATGTTTTATATTTTTTATTTGTAGCTTTACATACTTTACATACAGTCAAAAGACCGGGATAGTTGGCGAAGTTTGGGGGAGGCCTTTGCCCCGCAGTGGGACAACATAGGCTGAACAAAAAAAAATAATTGTAAAGGTGTCCATGTCTAAATTTTCATTTAAATGTAGTGGATTTAGAATTTAAATACCAGACTTAGACATACATTTTGAAAATAGTTTATTAGGTATCGTAGATAGTATCATACTGATCTGGAAAAACTCTTAGCTATTATGGTGGCCACTTCCATTTTATTTATATGTCTATAGATTACTCAGAGAAGCGTTCGAGGCTCTGCTATTCAGTTATAAAGGAGAAACCAGTGTTTAATTGTTATAAATAAGCAAGCAATTATAGTATTCGATTTTGAATTAAAAACGAACGTAGATTTCACTTTTATATATTTTAGAAATCGTCTAATATTAATAGTCATATCGAATAAATGGTTTATTTGCGACACATGTGAATAATATCACTATTATCATCACTGCACTTGCATCTGGTAATTATTTTAAAATTATCTGGAAGAAAAGAAGCCATTTTAGAAATTATGATAGCTAAAATACCCGTTACCATTTAGCAATTATCCCCACGGATGTCCACAGATGTTATATTTCCCATGCGGTATATCTAAGGGAGTTTATTAGATATGAAGGTAAATTCTTCGCTAATTCTGGCTCCGCTCATATTGTATTTATGTATTAGAACACTTTTCAATAATTTTTAATTTTTTTGTTTGTCTGTTTGTCTGTTTCATGTTTGTCAGGACTAATGTCCGAAACTACTGGACGGATTTGAATGAAGCTTTTTGTGGTGCATAGATATTAAGCCTGGTCAACATCAAACAGCATTTTTACTGCGGTGAAATCGCTCATTTCTACGGGAAATCGGAATTTCGACACACTGCAGCACTGCAAGCAAACGATAACAAATCACTTTGATTATAATATTACTACGCTACGCGAACGGAGTCGCAGGCACCAGCTAGTGAGAAACACAGTTTCTTTAAACCTAAACCAAATTTTATAACCTAATGGTGTATTTTGAGCTGTTCTATTTTCCCCATACCAATGCGTTCCACAGTTTTTTTGGACATTGTATTATTACTACTAAGATTTTTGATTTTTATTTTTTTTGATTAAGAGATTACTATTATTACTAAGAGTAATAAAATTACCTACTTCATTGGCACCAGTACCCTACTTGACTGCTCAATTGCTTCCACCATAAATATTAACTAGATCTTTGTTTCTAAGATTAATAAGTAATAAACAATTTTATGTTTTATATTAAAATCCACTTCAAATACTCGCTTTTTGTTATAGCAAACATAAATCTATAAATATTTATAATATTAACTATAATTTAGTGTAGTATCAAATATATAGATACTGGTTTTGGCTAACACCTGTCCAAGTTTACGCAAGGTAGATAATATTATGATTGTGCGAAAAACAGTTCGCCTAATTTTTTCCGACATCATTGAAACTGTACTATCATTACTGTGATGTGGAAACTGATTATATGTTTGCTTTTAAAATTAAACATACCTTATTTCAATGAAGGCTAAGAAAACCAATCTGCTGCTTCTCGCTCACATACTATATCAACAAATAACAGTAATTATTTTCTTTAAATTGTGTTCATTGTTAAATACGCATGCCGCTTTGCATTTGATTTATGATTTGTCAGATAACTTTTATTATTATTTCGTATTTTTGTTTCAAATTTTAATAGATATTTTAGCTAAAACTCTTTACTACGTACAGTGTCATTTAAGATAGCATAAACACAAACCTAAGTGGTTTTTAATGTTATCTACTAACACAATATTATATGTAACTTTTTAAACTTATAATACAATAACAAAAAAAATAAAACACACTTCGTTTTCCTAAACTCGGTCTCCACTCTGGAACCTAGCTATCCATTTGCCAAATATTTGTTCATCTGAGTGTTTTTTCGTACCTAAATAATGCTGTGGAAGTGAAGAGGAGCCTTCGACGGAGGGAGTGCTCTTCGGGCGACGCGACGGTGTTAGATTTGAGGTCGAAAGGGGGACTGACCCCCCACTCTTCTGCAGATGGGAGTGATGCGTCTCGATAGAAGAATCTTTGTAATAGCTTATTTAACTATTATTATCATTTATTTATTTATTGAAAAGGACACCTGTGATGCACACATGAATACATTTAACAAGAGAAAATAAGTACATCAAGTAGGTTAAGTAACAACATTCACAAGTCAAAGTTCAATTAGTAAGTAAGTAAATAATCTTAATAACTATGTCTACATAAAAAAAATCTAAAAAAAAAATATCATGACCAGAGTCCTCCGAGTGTGTGATCAACGTATTGCCACTTTGGCGAGCTTACTCTTAGAGTGATATCGGTTACTATTCTTCCGTTACGAACTTATTATGAGACAGAGTCAAAGTAATCACAAAATCATCCACACGTAGAGTTTTAACCTAGTTGGTTACAAACGACCGCCGTAGTCGCTTCGTCCACTTTCCATTGCCCAAACAGTTTTGTTTGTTGTCTTTTGCGTGCAACAAATGACAATTTCTATGTTTTTACATTTTTTTCTTCGCTAATTGAAGTTTATTTTTTTAGTAAGAGCTAGTGCTGAATGCATTTAGCCGAATTGGGCCGGCACGACCGGGGCGGTACCGCTCGCTTACACAATACCAGTGTCAAATGACACCTGTGCTATCGCGTTACGTGCTGTGTGTAAGTTGCCGGTGGCTCATGGACGTGGGAGGAGGAAGGAGGGCAACGCATCTGTATAACCTCTATGCGGATGTCCATGGGTGTCAATAGTCATGAAAATGATACTCCGACTGCTTATTTGCCCCCTTATACTAGAAAAAAGGTATATAAATATATATAATTAAGTTTATAATGCTCTTTTCGGTGGTTTACTTACTAAGTTTTTTGTGTATTATGTCACTTCTTGGTAAATATTTTTCTAGGTCACACACCTAGGTTTCCTTGACAACATACAGACAGACGAACAGCAAACTGACACTAGAAGGGTTACATCGTCTTATTTATGGCATGAAAACCGTACCACAAAGGTACTTCGCCTTTGTGGTACGAAACCTTAATAAAAAGTACTAACTTTAGAACTGGAGTTTCGATTAACATATTAGTGAAATCGGCATTGAAATTCGTTTTCTACGTCTGCCGTTTTTTATTATAAGTATAAATTAATTACGAGTCGTTATGTAACGTGACCAAGACCTGACTGGAAACGAGTTTTTTCATTTTTATTAATGCTTATATAGAACTTTGTTTTACGAATGTTAAGAAATTTAAATTATACTTTAGTTATAATCAAACACATCGTCGTCAATAGATAGAAAATATCCGTACCTCCCCTCCCCAAGGAGCGTTACAAATCATGGTGATCAGCTGCTTGCATCTAGGGCAGTCTTTCCCAAAGTGCGCGATAACGCCCCTTTGTGGGCACTAGATGCTCAGAGGGGGGCGGTAAGGGGCCAGAAACGACATAATTGTCTTTGAATATCAAGGTGTAATAACTAATAAGGGGGCGATACGAAGTAACTGATTTTCAAATTGGACGTTAGACTAAAAAGTTTGGGAACCTGTGATCTAGGGGCTCGCCGCAGTGTGAGGTAATGCTATGCTGCATGGCGTGTACAGCATGGCATTACCTCACAGCGGCATGCACAGCTATAATGTCGCGTTTCGTGCTTGTGAAATTGTGAGTTGCCCGTGGCATATCGTATGGAAGTAGGGCAACACGTCTGCGATATGGAAAAGTAAGTATAGTATATATACATATATATTATAATAAATGTCTTATTTGTCAGATACGTGATTTGTGTAATGTTATCTTGTTTCTGGAATAAAGATCTTCTATTTTATTCTATTCTATTCTATTGTCGGACTTCAAAAAGGTTCCGAATTATCTTATAGATAGTATGTGGTAACAAATGAGTGATCGGAGCTATTATTTACCACCACCGGCTACTAACATACCGCACGAATCGCGACAACGTTACCCATGAGCGTACCGAGGGAGGGAGCAGGTCGGGGGAGGTGCCCCCCCTGAATTCTCTTAACCTCCTACTATCTTCTACTTACTATCAGTAAGTTCTACTTAAAATCATATTTTTCTCCCCCCTGGCTCAAAACCTGGGTACAAGATTTCCCCCTCCTCTAGCTCATATCCATGGTAAGCCGATGCCATTACCACCACTAAGGGTCAATTCACACCAAAAGCGAGGCGAAGGGCAGCGAAGCGGAGCGCAGTTTATGTGTCATATGAATTTTAGCTTTATAATAATTACAATAATACTTATTATCGCATGAGAAACTCGAACGAGACGCTAGGATTCCCGCGAATTCCCTGGAATCCGCGCGGAAGTCGTGAGAATTCGATAATAAGTACTATAGTAATGAAAATAAAGTTGAAATTCATATGACACTGAAAGTGCGCTCCGCTTCGCTGCCCTTCGCCGCGCTTTGGGTGTGAATTGACCCTAAGGCGACATCATGCGAGTGACAGATCGTGCCAGCTCGTTTCGGCTGTAAGGCAGCCTCTTCTTACCTGTTACTGTCACACTACTGCTCTTTCTTTCTTTCGTAATGTGTAGTGTAAATGAGCAGTCAGAGACATTTTCATGACTACAGATGTCCATAGACAACCGCAACGGACGTCTGCTGTCACTTTACGCCGGAATCATATAAGCGAGACGTACAACCGGTAGTGATGGCCGGCCAAATATGGCTGAATGCATGCATCGTGGCACTACCTCCTGGCCCATGGAGGTGGTAGGAGAAAGGAGGGCAGCGCATCTGTATAGCCTCAATGCGGATGTTTGTGGGCGTCGGTAGTCATGAAAATGGCTCCGGCTGCTCCTTTGCCCTCCTATACCGTAAAAAAAAAAAGCGCATTTGCTCCCTTATGCAACCGGAATCGGGTAAAAATAGTTCACAAAATGGTGGCAACAAATAGGTCGCGGCAGACGATCCGCCGTCACGTAACAGTTGCCCAACGAGCTTGCGTCAGCCGCGCGGAGGACACCCGAGTGATCCGACGACCTTTTCACATGAGCAACCTTCGCTTATGTAAAATTACGCGAACCTTTACATGGGGTTTTATGGTATAAGGGTGCAAACGAGTAGTCTTTTGATGACATGGACTTCAACATAATTGAGCCTTGCTGCCCTCTTTAGATACTCCCCTAAATGGGACCCTGGACAATGTCCTGTAAGGTAAAAAGAAGAGCTGAAAATATAATTCAGCAGAGGCTAGCAACCTCTAAGGCTTAGGATTTTGCTTGTGTTAATAGAAAATTGTATGATACAATCACAACTTACACCAGTAAATTTATACTAATAATATAAAGCTGAAGAGTTTGTTTGTTTGAACGCGATAATCTCGGGAACTACTGGTCCGATTTGAAAAATTCTTTCAGAATTAGTTAGTACATTTAGCGAAGAAGGCTATAGATTACTTTTTAACCTACTGCGGCCAAAAACGAATTTTGTTAAACAAAGTTGGGGGGTCCGCTAGTATCCTAATATGAATGGGAATGTAATTTTGTTGATTGGCACAATCAACAAAATTACGTCGTCACGTTACGCCAAAATTCAACTGACAGCAATGAAACTTTGTACACATATGCTTTTTATTAGAAAAAAATACAGACGCGAGTGAAGCTACGGGTAAAAGGTAGTATATTATAAAGATAAGTTTATAATGTTCTGTCGTCGTCATCTTAAAGTTTATTATTGGATTGTCGTAAAAGGAAATATGCCGAGATGTTGAAGAGGCGATAGTACAGAGGCATTGTTAACACTTTCAGATGTCATGATAAGATGCAGGTAACAGATTATTATGTAAGTAATGAAATACGAAATATAGATGTTATGGAGTTTTACTGCATTCGGTTTTTTAATTTATTTATGAGGAAAAAAATAAGTCTTTATACTTAAAGTATGTCGTTTTTATGTAGTATTTTTTCTATGTATAAGAATTATTAACAATAAATAAATATTTTTAATCTGTTAAACTGTCATCTTCAGCCGGAAGACGTCCACTGCTGGACATAGGCCTCCCCCAAAGAGCGCCAAAGGTCACGGTCACGAGCCACTTGCATCCAGCGACTCCCCGTCACCTTAACCAAGTCGTCAGTCCACCGGGTTGGAGGCCGTCCAACACTCCGTCTTCCGGTGCGAGGCCGCCACTCGAGAACCTTACTTCCCCAGCGGTTATCGGTTCTCCTAGCAATGTGGCCTGCCCATTGCCACTTCAGCTTGCTGACTCTCAGAGCTATGTTGGTTACTCTGGTTCTCTTGCGGATTTCCGAATTGCGGACCATATCTCGCAGAGAAATTCCAAGCATAGCTCTTTCCATAGCACGCTGAGTGACTCTGAGCCTATTTAAGAGGCCCACATTTAGCGGCCAAGTCTCGGTGCCATATGTCATCACTGGCAACACACACTGGTCGAAGACTTTCGACTTAAGACACTACGGTATTTCGGACGAAAAGATCCTCTTTAGCTTCCCGAACGCCGGAATCCGAGTTGGATTCGGCGATCGATCTCTTTCTTGAAGTTGGATTTACCTAACTGGACAGTTTGTCCTAGGTACACGTACTGATCAACAACTTCAAGAAGTGAGTTCCCCACAAAAACTGGTATAGGTGTCACGTGAACATTGGACATGACTTTTGTCTTGTCCAAGTTCATTTTTAGACCCACCTGTTGAGAAACTCTATCGAGATCTCCGAGCATCTGGCTCAAGTCTTCCAGCGATTCTGCCATGACCACGATATCGTCGGCGAATCGAAGGTGAGTGATGTACTCGCCATTGATGTTGATGCCAAGTCCTTTCCAGCCCAGAAGTTTGAAAACATCTTCCAGTGCAGCAGTGAACAGTTTCGGAGAAATTACGTCTCCCTGTCTCACACCTTTCTGCAACTGGATCGGTTTCGAATTCTGATCCTGTATTCGGACCGACATTGTTAAACTGTAAGTACTAGTATTTTTAGCAAGCTGTGTAAGTGGCCGGTGGCCCATGGGTAGGAAAATGGAGGGCAACGCTAAATACGTATAACATCTATGCGAATGTCAATGGGCGTAGTCATGAAAATGACTACGACTGCTCGTTTGTCCTCCGATACTATAAAAAGAAATAGTGCTGTTGTACTTTATTGACATGTGTTGTTTTTTTTTTTTTTTTTTTTTT
>LUGF01019844.1:81568-99784 GCA_001625245.1 Calycopis cecrops
TGTAGCCATTTTCATGACTACCGACGCCCATAGACATCTGCATAGACTACAGTTGCGCTGCCCCCCTTTCTCCTCCCACCTCCGTGGACCACCGGCTACTTACACACCGCACGAAAGGCGACAGCACAGCTGTCACTTCACGCCGGTCTCATGTAAGCGAGAGGTACCTCCCCGGTCGTGCCGGCCCAATTCGGCTGCATGCAAGTATGCAGCGTGGCACTACCTCTTACTAACACTTGTTATCTAACACTTGACATGATTAAAAATACTTACATTTAATTACAGAGACATTATTAAAAAAGGATATATAAAGGCAGATTAGCCTCTAAAAAGTATTATTCCCAAATTGACTTAAGTACTAGAAGACTTCATAGTACAAGGCTGTATGCAACATCTATTAACTTCAGTAAAAAATAACAATTAGACATTATTTGATTAAACGGAAATGTTTTCTAAATTACATTTGAAATATAAAAAAAAACCTTGCAATTTAATTACGCTAAAATTAGAATCACAATTCCACAATTACTATAGCCTGTTTGTTTCTGGCGTGTTAATGTTGCGGATGACCACAAATGTGAAGGTTGTGTCAAACCCGTCTCGGCTAGAGGCCGGTCAAATGCGAACCTGTTGAAATGTCTTGTTACATTCGTCTTCGTCTCATTATACTATCACTAGGTGCGCTACGCGGTTTCACCCGTATAAGTTTCGATCCCTTGGAAGTATCGAGATGAAAAATAGATGGTGACTGATACTCAGACCTACCCGATATGCACACAAAATTTCATGAGAACCGTTCGTGTAATGGAGGTGTATGGTAACTTGTAACACGTTATATTTTCTGTATTTATTTATTTTGGCGTAATAACACATTATAGAGATTTGTTCAACAATACGTCTGCATTATATCTATATCGCTTTTAAAGTTTTTATAAAACGTAACAGAAAGTTACACTATTCAGTGATATAATTACATTTTATTACTTGGTATTTCCTGTGGTTCACCCGCTTTAATCTGTCCCTTCTAATTTGGTTGTGAAATTTAAAATAATAATTACGCGACTGGTTAATTATCGCCCCACGAAGGGCATGAATTGGCTAATACTAAAGAAATAATAGCAAGAGTAAATAATATTAAATCAATTTAAGGAATAGACTATTGAAACTATTTTGAAAATATTGTAAAATATATTTAATATTAATTTATTTTTTCAATTAAGTAGACGAAAATTTAAAGCAACTTCTATAATAATCTGTATAAAGGTTTGTTCATAAATCGTGGGATATTTGTGAGGTAAACTTTTAATTAATATTTAATAACTGCTTTTCATGTCCATATTCGGACACTTGCTCGTATAATTTATGTTTAATGCACACATTATGAGCCCGTTAATTCTATTTTATGTTTATGTCATTCATATTCTGTTTATGTGACAAAGAGCATTGAAAACAGAAACAAGAGTTTTCTTCTAAATGTAATATATGTATACGAATGTATACGAATAAAAGATATAATAGAGCTTTTCACTTTGGTTTGGTTATTTGTTATTAAATTGCTTAGTTATAATAATAATATGATTGGTTAGTCCTGAGGAAATGTTTTATTTTCTAAATTAACCTTAGATGCAAGTATCGTATTCTATTTTTATGTAGTAATATTTTGTTATATCATGCTAATTTTGTTTTCGAACATACTATGTTATTGGTTTTGATTTAATCGACGTCCCTTTTCTTCAGATCAATTTTACTGCAAGCCATCTTTTTGGATTATTTGTAAACCTGGTTGTGGGAAGGCCTTGAATAATTGTAGCCTGTTTTTAGCTTCGTTGCGCTATGTGAGTCACGCGCACTTATATAGATCTATATCCCTATACCGTTAGCAGGAAAGTATATTCCGTGTAGCCATTACACACACTGTTACACCTATATGTAACGGGTATGGTATATTGTGTGATAGAAATTTGATTGTATCTAAATCATGAATTTGTTGCACCAAATTTAGGAATATTTATCGAGGTAAAATTTCAATTTCTTTACCGATATAGGCATTAATTTCTGTTCTTTTTATAATCGTAGATTCTGCAGCACATTTTATTGCATTAGTACCAACTCCGGCCATTGAGAAATATATTTTAATAGTAAGGGCGACAGGATTAGCAACGGTGAAACTGTCGAGCTGTTGAAAAGTAGAAAAAAAAACAATTTTGAAAATAATTTTCTAAAGTTACCAATCATAAGTACGGCCTCAGTTTGTCCGATTTGTCGTTGGAAAGTGTTCGCTGGAGCGAGTCGCGAGCACGTTATACGTTGCGCCACCGCTTAAAGGTCGAACGCGGAACGATTAATAAATTTTGCATATAAAATACGCCTTTTTATTATATCGGTGTTCCGTTACTTCGCGAATACTCAATAGTTCCATTCCAGTAACGGTCCGCTTCATGGTCTTAAACAGGGCTGGATAGCAAGAGGTTCCAGCGAATTCGGTAAAAATACAATAGATTTTAGACCTCTAAGCGAAGCTTCGTGGGACGAGTGGCAAATACTAATCTTGTTACTTTGCAACAGCCACGGTCCCACCGTATAGCCTGGTCTATACGAAATAAAGACTTGATCCGCGGGTAAAATAAAAATATAAATCACAATAAACGGGTTTGTTAGAGAGTAGTTTCTGTGGTGATCCTTATTTTGGCGGCTTGTTGCTACGTGCTATACAACAAGTGATTTAATTATTATTGATGAAATTTATTATTTTTGTAGTTATTTTACGGTTTAATACGATAAAATATTTATTAAAGGTAATAGCGAAAAAACAAACATATATATTTGCTCGTATCTATATCGACTTTTCGGCCGGCTTGCACCTGCATTGGTTGCAAGCCGGCGCCTAACTTTATTCTTATTATTTATTAATTTATTAAGCTCACTCACAAATGAGTTACTCACTGTTTGTGGGCGACTTTTATCCTAAAGGTGTTCTTACAAGCCGCTACTGACGGATACATCTACGATTTGTATTAAAATAAGTTACATTACAACCTTACTAAAGAAAGGATAAATTAAGTATATTTTATGAAACTTTCCAATTCTAAATCAAAAAAATATTTTTGTGAACTTACTGTAATGATGTGACGTGAGTGGCTCTTCGTACTTCCTATCTTTTGAGGTACAAAAGACAGGTAAACTTAATCTTGTCTTAAATTAAAGGTATAATTAATCTCTGTTTTAAATATAGTGTGTGTTACTAGGTAACCTAAAATGAGTTGCTTAATTTAATTTGGACACAAGATTACGAGACAGCTGTATTACGAAGTCGCCTGTTCTTTATAAAATCCTTGCTTATTTGAATTTTAATTATGTCATATGGAGTGATGACAAAATAAATTATGCACATCGATATTATTATTAATATACACGAGCATAATTTATTTTGTTTTCATTTGACATGATACAAAACTTAATGCACATCTATAGGTACTATTATTATTAGTAGGTATACTATAAATATACTATAAATATATTATTATTAGTATACTATAAATATACTAATAATAATAGTAGCTTTAGCCCACAGCTTTACCCGCGTGGAATTCGGACTTCAAAAATGGAGTTAGCTTACGCCCATGCCAAGAAAAAAAAAATGGAGTTATTACACATATTATAAACTATATCACTCTATCTATAAAAAAAACCCCTTCAAATTCTGTTGCGTAATTTTAAAGATCTAAGCATACAGGTACACAATCGGCAGAAAGCGACTTTGTTTTATACTATGTTGTGATGAAGAGTTTGCTTGTTTGGTTGATCTTGCTAATGTGAAGAACTACGAAACGCGACGGCGCAGCTGTCACTTTACGCCGGTGTCGTGTAACAGACTCGGTCCTTCCAGGCCAACTTATCCATGCATGTAGCAAGGCACTACCTCTTACTAAGTTTGGATTTGAATAGATAATGTCTTTTTTTTTATGGTATAGGGGGGCAAACGAGCAGTTGTAGCCATTTTCATGACTATCGACGCCCAAAGACATCGGCATATAGACTATACAGATGCGCTGCCCCCCTTTCTCCTCCCACCTCCATGGGCCACCGGCTACTTACATACCGCACGAAACGCGATAGCACAGATGTCAACTTCACGCCGGTCTCGTGTAAGCGAGAGGTAGCTCCCCGGTCGTGCCGGCCCAATTCGGCTGCATGCAAGCATGCAGCGTGGCACTACCTCTTACTAATGTCTATCGACAATTCGAAAGTTTGTTTGTATATCAGTAGCTATTTCGACGTATCGTAAACTTAATAATTTCCAAGCTGTAAATATGAAGAAATGTTTATAATGATAACTGCATTATAAATAAGAGCGAGCTTGTAGTGGCAACCCTGACCTTACCGATAGACCTGACCACTTAGCACTCAATGACTTACAAGTATATGGTAAAGCTCTTTGAATTGCCATTTTTTTATTTATTGCGTCCTATACATTAATGTTTGTTTATTTATAGTTCACCGAAACAGAACATTGTAATATTACAAAACTAACGTACACCCGCAACTTCGTTTACCTGAATCCGTTTTTCTACCGCAGTCGGTTTAAAAGTAGTCTATAGCCTTCCTCACTAAATGGACTAACTAATACTGAAATAATTTTTCAAATCCCACCAGTAGTTCCAGAGATTAGCGCGTTCAAACAAACAAAAAAATAAACTCTTTGGCTTTATATTATTAGTATAGATAATGGTCAATCTCAATCAAGTCTTATGTTTTTGATGTTCTGTCTATACTTAGATATATTTGATCTACGGGATATAGAATATTGTCCATCCTATCTCAAAATGTTACTTCCATTTTTTGTCAGTATTCGGGGGAAACGAGCAATTGGAGCCATTTTCATAACCACCAACGCCCATAGACAGCCGCGGAGGTTATACAGATGCGATACCCTCCTTCCACCTCTTTCCTCCATAGAGCACCGGCTACTTACACACCGCAGGAGACGCGAAAGCACAGCCGTCACTTTATACCGGTCTCGTGTACGCGAGAGGTACCTCCCCGGTCGTGCCGGCCCAATTCGGCTGCACATAAGCATGCAGTGTGACACTACCTCTTACTAATGGATGTTTACAAATTCGGCTCCGACTGCTCGTTTGTCGAGTTATGGTTGCCGCACACTTATCTACTCGGAAAGGAATTGTAAACGCCTCGCGTAGAAAAGCAAAGACGATACGATTACGTTACATTTTCCATTAGTGTGCGTTGCAGTATGAAGTTTCATACAAGATTGACTGGCTCGATGTGATACGGTTACGATACTTTTCCGAGTTGATAAGTGTGCGTCGACTATTATATGCTATTCGAAAGTTATGTCTTTAAAGCCTTATGTCAGAAGTCCGTTATATGCTATAGCGTGAGACATAATTGGCTTAATTTCAAAATGTTTATTTTAATTTTCGCACAATTCCAAACATTATTTACTTAGTCGCTTAGATATGTATACGCGCTAAACGAGCTTTACATAACGATGTTACTATAATAATTAGTTATATAATGTTAACAATTATAGTTTGTAGCTGAGATATAATGATATACCTACTTAGGTATAGTAATACTCCGAATTTACAGGGTGGGTGGGATGAGCTGTAACCATGTAAGTCGAATAAGCAAAAGTCGGGGTATAAACGTACAACAAAATAATGTTAACTTTCAAGTGGGATCGAATGTTTGGGTTATGATAAAATTTGATTATAGATGACATTAATAGTTATTTAGACGAATCAAGCCTAAAAAATCTATGTAGTAATTGTAAAACTAATATGTAGTTTGATTAGTTAAAGTGATTTATAAAAACCGAGTGACTCCGGGTTAGCATAAGAAGTGTATGTCGAGGTATTAGGTATACGCGAGCTATTGTTTTGAATGTATTTTAATTATTCTATTTATATTATATATATATATATCTCTATTATATCTAGGTACCTACATATAGGTATATATATTATTTTCATATCTGAATTCCTCAGATTCCGGTAATTATATTAAATAGATAAAATCCTACTTACAATACTAAAATATTTGCAACCATCATGGAATTTGAAAAACTTAAACCAAGTCTGAAGAAAATAGGATGAAAATTTCGATGCTATACGATGTTATACCTAAGTATTTTATTATACCTAAGTATTATGTAATTGTAGTTAAGTATCGACATGATATGAGTATTCTTAGCTCAACTCTTATTGTAATTATTAACTAAATGTAACATCTAGGTACTTTATAAATTTATACGTTTTAATTTTATTAATGATTAATATGCTCTAAGAATCTACAAGCTCTGTCAAATTTTAAAATAGATTTAGTTAGTATTTGTATATTTATTACACTTTTTTTGTAAAAATGCGTGGATCTTAGGAACGTAACACAGACGCAGATGACATAAACTTTGTCATTTACTGTTTATAAACTTGACTTAGAGTTATTTGCTGACGCTACAACTAATACAGACAACATTCACCGATTTGAAATTCCGACCGACTTCGAAATAGTTTTCTTTATTTAGTAATAGGTGACGGTGATATTTATTATCGGGTTCCTGCTGCCTGCAAATCGGTTGGGCGAAAGCAAAATGTCACGTATAGGCAAATCGTGATCGAAATAAGCAACGAGCGGCCGCCTCTACATGTATTTTCTATAATTGAAATCGTTTAGAGTACTGTTAGACTTTTATTATAAGTGTTGTGTGTAGGGTTGCCAAGCCAATCTAAAAGGCGTGTGATTTATGACACAGGCTCAAATTTTGCCGGAAAATTTGCCATGAAGGTCATGAACACTGGAATTTTAAGGAATAACAATGGTAATTTTCTCTTAGGCACTTATTATTATAATTCTTTTCAGACTTATTCTAACATCACATTTGGTTCGCGTTAAAGTTATTTATTTTTCAGTTCTTATAATGTGAGTAACGAAAATATTTTTTTTATTTTTTTTATTCAGCCTGCGTTGTCCCACTGCTGGGCAAATGCCTCCAAACTTCGCCAATCATCCCAAAACAAAAATAACAACATAAACAAAAGCCCGACAGGCCGGGCTTGTGTATATTTGGATTGACACAACCGGTGCCGGTGCCTAAAAGCATTTTCCCTGCGTCAAAATAAAAAAAAAACTGTAAAGAGCCAGACATGTCCCGCCGAGTCCTAACACCTGGCAACCCTAGTTGTGGGGCATATATTAGCTGGTGTTTAAAAAGTTCAACGTTCGGTACCGTCCAATTTGGCTATCATTGTCGTCAACCGATGACAGTTTACGATATGTTTCCGATGAATATCAAATAATGGTTCAATTAAGGCTCTTTTACGGGTTATTATTAAAGTCCCGTCTAGACTATTAGGAACTAAGTGGAAAATAAACTACTAATTTCGATTTGGCAAATGTGTAGAGGCGGTGCCACGCTGTATGCATGCATGTAGCCGAATTGGGCCTGTACGATAGAAAGAAAGAAAGAAAGAAAAGTTTTTATTCAAAATAGAATTACAGGAATTTCAACCCTAGCCATGTCCTGAGAAGAACCGGCGAAACAAACTCAGCAGGCCGCATGTTGTGATCAGATGTAAAATTAAAAAATATAAAAATACAATATATATGCCAGCAATCAGTCATTTTCATGACTTCCGTGGGCCACCGGCTACTTACACCGCACGAAACGCTACAGCACAGCTGTCACGCCGGTACCCTGTAAGCGACAGGCACCTCCCCGGTTGTTTCGGCCCAACTCGGCTACATACATAATGACATAGCCAGTAACAACATAAAGCGATACAAAAACTGCACAGAAATAGAAGTGAACGGAAATACCAAATAGATCCAACGGCATTGACTTTAAAAATTCCTCGTCAAATATGTAACATTTGCATAATTAATTAAGTATAAGCACTAATTAATATTTGAGAATATTATCATAATTTTCGTGGCACGTCCACAGTGTCATCATATCGTACTACATAATCGTCACGTGTTTTTTTATATTATAGGAAGGTACACGAGCAGCCGGACCTATTTTCATGACTATTGACGCCCACAGACATCCACACAGGGTTTATACAGATGCGTATAGGTAAAAAACTTAACTAAGTCACCTGTTGTATGTGTGAGTAATGTGTGCGAATAGACATTCTATTTTTGAAATTTGTAAAATATCGTATGGTTTGCAAACTCATTATTTGCATAACTTTCAAGTTTGATTATTCCTGTCCACTTATGATTGATGATGATGATGATGATGTTGTCAATGTCAAGTAATAGTCCGGTCAATATAGACATTTGAAATAACAAAAATTCCCGGAAAGCCAAATTTTGATGGAGACCTATAGTTTGCCATTACAAATCAAGTTTTAAAAGTCTTCGTCGATCCTATGTGTGCTTAAAAAGTCATTCGAGGTCAAAGGTCAAAATTTGAGGTTTTTTGGATTTTGCTTGAAAACGGTAAGTTTTATCAAAAAAAACTTCAAATCAAAGTTGTATATCTTAAAATTATCTACAAAAATGGTATCAATGATTTTTTTCCTAACAGTTATCATTCCTGAGATATCGCGATTCAATCCGATTGAAAACATTTGGAGAATAGTCAAAGGATTTGTTGCCAAAAAAAACGTTTCAATGAATATGGAGTCTATTAAAAATTTAGCAAAGGAAAAAATTAGTAGAATAACTCAGGAAGAATGGAAAAATGTATGCTTACATACAATGAAGGAAGAGCAAAAGTATCAATGTCAAGAATCACAAATGGATGCAATTTCGGAGAGTTTCATTATAAGAGTTTCCTCAGAAGATAATGACAGTGACATTGCTTCTGTACAGTCCACTGATGCAAATGAGGATGACGAAATGGAGAGTGTTTGAGATAAAAAATGTACAGTATGTTATTAATAATAATAATAATAAAGTTTATTGCTTTAAATAGTACATGTAAACGTTATTAACTTAACTCGCAGAATCCCAAACTGAGTCAAGCTCGTATTTAATATTAAATTACATATTATATATTATTATTATATATTATTATTATATTTATTATTATTTTGCTTGTATTAAATATTTATTTAATTTATTATGCTTATGCGTTTTTTTGCAAACTGTACACAACTACATACAACAGGTGACTTAGTTAAGTTTTTTACCTATAGCCCTCTTTTCTCTTCCTGCCCTCTATGAGCCGGTTACTTAAACGCCGGTGTCGTGTTATGTCTATAATAAAGCTACAAACCGATTTCATCTTAACTTGCTGTAATTTGTCTATCTTTATATATATTATATGTTTCTTGTGTGCGTGTGTATGTCACTGAACTCCTCTGAAACGACTGGATCGATTTCTGGATCGATTTTGGTAAGAGGTAGTGCCACACTGCATGCTTGCATGCAGTCGAATTGGGCCGGTACGGCCGGGGAGGTATCTCTCGCTTACACGAGACTGGCGTAAAGTGACAGCTGTGCTGTCGCGTTTCGTGCGGTGTGTAAGTAGCCGGTGGTCCATGGAGTTGGGAGGAGAAAGGATGGCAGCGCATCTGTATAGCCTCTATACGGATGTTTGTGGGCGTCGGTAGTCATGAAAATGGCTCCGGCTGCTCGTTTGCCCTCCTATATCATAAAAAAAAAAAAATTAACGAAATTTTTTGGCTTTCAGAGATGAGCTCTTTTCGATGATATTATGGGCAGCAAGGGAACTGTATTTCTTACGGGCTTTGATAGTTCAGCTAGTAATAGGACAACAAAAACAACACATCGTCCATCGAGCTTCCTAATGGGGAAGGTAGTGAGAACAGTTCAACATTTATCGATATTTTTCAAATGTATCGATAAATATTGAATAAAAATTTTGATATATCGATATTTTTTGCCCAAGCCTAATGCCAGATATCATGATTCCTATACACTTGTCGGCATTTATAACTCTCTGCATACAATAACGGCGGATGAGAAGGTTCTTGACTCTACCTTCGAAGAGTACTCGATCAATTTTATAGGAATCTCTTATTAAAAAATCGTGTGTGTATTATTTTTGTATTTTTTCCTTACACCTATTAGTACATATATATATACAACATTTGACAGTGTATATACGTACTGCAGATTAAAAAAATCCCTAAGTGCTTATATTTACTTGCAAAATATTTGTCGCTTGAAGTTTAAGATTGATAGTGCAACATTAATCACATCAACAGATCAATCTGAAAGCGATGATCGAAGTAGGACATCTCGAGTACAAAATACAATATCTTTGTGCAGAAATATCTTGTGTTTTTAACGAATAAGCTACAGGACGGATTTAAATATTTCACTTGAGTAATATATAGTCTGTTTGTGATTAGTATAGAATACATTCACTAACAAACAACTGAAGTGTTATTAGTTTTAAAGTGATAGAATGTACGAAATTAGGTATAGTGTAAAATAAAAACCAATATTTGTTTATTTTATTATGTATGTCCTTTATTGGCTTTGAAATGGTAGGAGATAGAGCACCGATATTTATTCAGAACCAGCTTTGCCCTGCGGTTTCACCCGCTTAACTTTAGCCCCATATTTCACACCTTTAGGGGTTGAATTTTTAAATATCCTAACAAAGAAAGCTTCGCGGGCTCATGCACAACAACTTTGCTAAAGATAATCACATGATAAAATGCATAGTTTACGATTCTATAAAGGACGTACAGACTAACATTCATTTAGATATATTAAATAGATTCTCTCAGTAAGATTTTGGACAAAAAAAGTGAAGCAACGCCCGCGATACGCGACAGAGTTTACGGTAGTTCGCGTATAACGCAAAAACTAAGTGCTTACTTAAAAAAAACGCTTCTAGACAGTGATGATGATGACAGGCGGCCTGACTGCCTGTCAGTCATCACTCATTAGTGTCGACAAATGAACTAAACCGTTAAAACTAAAATATAAACATATTTCATGTTTAAATGAATACCTAAGCTGATACTAAGAAAAGGTTTGTCAAAATTCACCTCCTACAGGTAAGCCCTTTAGGGGGTATAAGTCGATAGTTCGAAAAAAACTTAATCGTTTGTAGACGTAGACGTGAATCGTATGTATATCTAAGATATCTGTTATTATAGGCAAAAGAAAGGAAGTTATCGACCACAATAAGATCATAACAACGATAAACAAATGTTATCAATAGACGAAGTCACTCAGTGTTTGTAATATTATATTATTATTATAACGTCTTTGAGTATTATTATTATATTATTATTATATTATTATTATTCATATTATTATTCAAAACATAATGATGGTTTTCTGTTGCTCCTCATTTTGACGCGCTTGGAGCAAGCAAATGACTGAAGTTCAATGTTTTCTGAACGTCTCAATGAACTTCTGTACAATTCAATTACACGGATGTAGGTGACGGCAAGAACTACGATTTAGTGAGTCTTTCTTTTAAGAAAAGTTACTTATAAAGTGACACATATTGTATTTATTTATAAATAAGAAAAATGTAAGGTACCGTATCATAAGCTTGTACTTATGACATTTAACAAGTAATATAAGGCAATATAACATTATGGATCTATTATAATTATAGTATTATCTATCTATGCATCTACATATCTTTTTCCATGAACCCAGGTTCAACAGGTACTATAGAATACTTACGAGGGAAAGTATCATACATCAAGGACTTAAACTTAACTCAAGGTCACAGCCATCAACTTTCTTAAGTTTTCTTCTAGTATTTATAATTTCTTATTATTTATAGATAATTTATTTGATATTTTTATGTTATTAAATTTCAAAAAATATTTCACTGTATTTCTGTATCCTAGATTGCTCTTATAAGCCTTAGGATCCACCAATATGCTGCATTGTATATTCTTAGTTTCAAATATGTTCGGAGTAAGAAGCCCGTCCGGTAAATAAACCCTTTGATACTTCATGCTAAGATTTCGATTGTAAAGGTGCAGACACACTAACACAGTGATATAATCCACCTCTGTTAACGAGGCAACACGTGTTATAATAAATGGAACCAGTTTTAATGGGCCGATTGCGAGGTGTTCATAATCGTTCAGTTGCCACAAGCCTGGTCTCCACTCACTGGCGGAAACTGACTTTCGACACATTTTTATAATTCACATAACAACTTCTAATAACATTCGCATTTTAAAACTCCGTGTAAACACAGTATTACGTTGGCATTGTGAAACGGTTATAACCTTTAAATGTTGCGATATTGGTGAATAAAAAAATATTTAAAAAAAATTTACTTACGTGCATAAGAGCGTAACATAAAATAAACCAAACAATGCAAAAATTGTATCTTCGAACGTTTTTTTTCTTGAACTTTGTAGCACAGTAAGAACTTATTCCATTAGATTGATTTGAAGGTCACGATATAGAAAACAGGGAAATACCACAAGCGATTTCGATAATCGAAATTACGTGAAGAAAAACGTACCGCCGCGCGGGTCGTTGGTGGAGGCACTGATGACCGCGACGTGCGCCGGCGCCGCCAAGGTATTGCTAACTTACTTTTACTTGCAAGACTTGCTCTAGGCGGTTAGGTCGTGAGACCTCGTTTGCTCCGCTGCTACTTGCATCGATAAACGAGTCTAAATTAAAAAAAAACATCTATAAATATTAAAGTCGTTAAAATTTATTAGCATTTCAAATAAAAAAAAATAATCTTGATTATAATTTATTGATGTAATTTTGTGGTAATATAAAAGTATATAATAATATAGTTTTATGTTTTATATGCTTAGATATTATCTATTTAAATAAATAAAAAATATATACTATAATAAATTAAAATATACCTCAGAAATGAACAAAATAAATGGCTTGTAGATAATATTTACATTAAATTTTCTTCTTTATGCAGCAAAAATTAAATATAGAATTTCGAATACAACACTCAGTAGGTATTGGCGAAGTTAGATAAAGTAGGTACTATTCATTATTAAGTATGTAGAGTTTGATTGTAGAGCAGAGCCTTGATATTTATTTTAGCAATATACATATTACCTATCAGCGCCCAATTTACCGCCAGAATAGTAAAAAGTGATAAAGGAACATAAAGGAAATGAGCTGTGTGTTTTTTATTATATTAATCATTTTTATACCAGCTTTAATCATACCAAATATGTCAACAACATCGTACCCTTTAAACAATCGAAATTATACTATACATATTTATATTTTATTTATAATTCAATTGCTGTTCATTAGACTTGCGAAAACTCGAGAACGGCTGAACCGATTTGGCTTTGGTTTTGAATGAATTGTGGAAGTTCAGGGAAGGTTTAAAAGGTTCGTATTCACAAAAATTGCTAGGAATATAGTAAAAACAACAATTTCGTTTTCCTATAGAAACTATTCCTACGTGTCAAACATTTGATGTTCGTACTGTCGTACAAAAATCAAATAAAATTTAAAATTGAAGGAATAGTTTACAATGAATAAGTAAGGGCCGATTTTTCATTCCTTGGTTAAATAGTTGGAGAAATAACTATAGGTATATCAGTAAATAGAATCTGTGTGTTTATCAGTTTTTTTTTGTTCAGCCTATGTTGTCCCACTGCTGGGCAAAGGCCTCCCCCAAACTTTTATCAGTTAACTAAATATTTTAAATTTTTCAACCGTCTGTAAACTAAAGAATAGTTATCCTCTCCTATGGCCTGTTCTAGCGGCTTGCCGACTGGAGTACTGGCGACACGGTCAGGAAGAGAACCTGACTCCATTGCACGGTTCCGCTGTTGTACTAGGGGCTGTTCAGAGACAGCCGCACGGTCCCTAAGGAGGAGAAAACTGGCTATTTTACCGAGGCCAGCCTGTCGCTGGAGAGATTCAGTTGCCAGTTGATCCGAGACACTCCAATTATTGCGGCTGAAGGCACCCGCATGGGCTTAGTCTGTATTGCACTCCCGACATTGGTATAGGGGTCACCCAGGCTCCTAGATGTCTTACGTAAATGTATTCCCTTGCATTAAAAAAAGGGCAAAGAAACGGGTTCAAAATTCGGCCACATAACATTACATGACAACATATTTAACAGAGATGACAAGACAACGTCTGTCGGGTGAGCTAGTAGTTAATAACATGAAACCAACTAAAGAGTGTATGAAAGAGAGTTACTCATAAGATATTCTTCATAATATGATGTACTAAGTCTATTAATACTCCTTAGAAGAAGTTTTTTATCGAAATATTTTTTAAATTTCGTTATTTTAATGATTGTCTTAAATTCTTGTAAAATGACTACTTTGTGATAGGCATGTTGAGCCAGCAAAGCGTAGAGACTCTGGTTTCAGAATCGGTTCGAACCAAATAAGTTCTATTAAGATTTTTTCAATTTCTAATAACAGTTCGAAGTCAGTTGGTGGTACACCTCGTGCTTCGGAGAGCACGTTATCACGTCAGATCTTACTCCGGTTCTGTCGAACTGCCGTTCCATTAGACTACGAGAATAAGGGAGTAGGGACTGCTCTATAAGTGTCGCACACACTCATTCCGCACAATTGGCTAGTCTCTACAGAATTGACGACCGTAGCCAAGGTGGTCCAGTATTATCGTATTTAAATTAAAATAACAATTTCAAATCATCATCTTTAATATAAAATCATAACTTTAAGCAAATATTGCAGTTAGAAATAATTGAAAACTTAAACGAAATATAATTTTATTATGTATTTGTAATTTTTATCTTGTCTGTTATTTCGTCAGCTACGTGTTTAGTTTCATCAGCCTTGTTATCCAACCAAACGTCTTGAGATCTCAGCATTTAATAAAAATATAAAATAATCAATTTTTTTTTAGTGTAAGAAGACAAACAAACAGTCGAAGCCTTTTGATAACTATCGACCAGGATTATGGAAAGTGGGGTCCAACGACCCCGTGGGGGTCCGTGGCGTATGTGACAGGGCCCAGGGGTCCGCGGTATCTCAGTTAAACCTTACTATTCTTGTGTATATGATACCGGAAATGTATGTAATCTAGGCATATATATCTACATTTCCTAAGAAATGTAGATATTTAATTCCAGAATTATTTTGAACTCTAGCTCCTAAGCACTGGACCGATTTTGACACAAAAAAATTCATCAAAATCGGTCTAGTCGCTTAGGAGTTGGAGTTCGAAATAGTTTTGGAATTGTATTGATTTCCTAGGAAATTTATAAAGTATATATTTGATACATTTCCGGTAACATATATACAGTAATTTACATATTTTAATATAAAGTTTGTTTTAAAATTTAAATATTCTTTGTCCACAGAGCTTTTAAATTCTAGAAAGGTGACTGTAAAAAGTTTAAGAAACACTGCTATAGAGGTATTTCAAAATCCGCATAATGGTATGTAACTCTTTCAATGGGCCACCCGAAACTGCCAAACTGGATGAAACGACACCATGACTCTGACTTAGCAACGGTGTTATATGTGCGAGTCACCTACTTCCTCGGTCGTGCCAGCCCATTTCGGGTGTAATGCAGTATGGTAATACTTCTAACTTAACACTTATGCTTTATAAGCATTTAAGTACATAAGCATTTAAATAAGCATTATACGCAACTTTAGGAATAAGGTTGGGACCCAAGAATAGTAGGCCATTCCAGGAAACTGACGCGGTACTTTACCAAGTTTAAAACAATTGAATAGATATAAAAATCTTTGAATTCTAATATGTAATTAGGCATAACCGCTCCGACAACAAGGGCGGCGATATCAAAAGTAAAAACTAAAAAAAAACTAAACACTGGTGTGTTTGTGCTGAGTTTGTTTCACCGGTTCTTCTCAGGACAGGGCTAGGGTTGAATCGGTGGTAGATTTAATTGTTGACGTTCAAAAAGTAATTCCTATAATTCTATTTTGAATACGTTTCAGTTCATTTCATTCACTTGTCTAAAAAGTAAATAAATTAACCCAATAGACATTTGAGTTTCCATATAATGTATTTTTCTCCCACCAAATATATTTATATGTACAGTCACGAGCAATAATATGTATACACTTTTGAACCCTGTCACAATAACTTTCTTTGACAAGTCAAAGCAATAATATGGAATTTCAAAAATATATATTATGACAAGGTACTAAAGTGTATACATATTATTGTTCGTGACTGTACACATCAAAATATTTTTATATTACCTTGAGTTCTGATACACATATCAATAACTACAATAAAGAGGGCAAGTATAAGTCACATATTGTATTGAAACGTTAACAGCGGCAAGGGCGAATTTCAATACTATTTACGCGTAACACTACACCTGTGGTGGAACGGAATTTAACGACAATCAAGCGATCGTGTTGCTGGCTTTATTGTTTGTGTGAAAAACAATATTCGTAACTTAAATTCAATATTTTTATGTAGTCGGAAGTAAAATAGTGTTAGAATTTTACCTTATGGTCGTAGTTATTTGATACCTTAGTAGATAACCGCACATTGATTATTTAGTTTTTCTTCTTCTTCAACCTTACCAACCCACTGTTGAGTGAAGGTTTCTTTTTATTTGACGCCATTTTTGACGATCCCTTGCTGTCGTCGTCCATCTTTTCCCGGCGGTCTTTATGATCTCGTCGGTTATTTATTTAATAGTTTGTTATTGCATTTTAAAATTCTATCGGAAATCCATATGATTTGGTATAAAACTACTTGTCATGGTTTATGTCGTTGCCAGTAGATCGCGCGTGAAACTTTTATATTTATTGAATAATTTCGAAGCCTATGAAACCTTTTTAAAATATTTATTTGCATATCAAGTAGTTATACATTAACTTTAATTATAAAATATGGAGTTTGTAGATAACAATTTACTTTCATTTTGTTTAAATAAATTGTAATTTATATTGGCTTGCAAAAGCTTCTCTTAGAAAATTTTCAATTCAACCCTAGTAAGACTTAAGACCACACGTTCACCGACAAAAATTCTATTCGTTGTGTCTCCTTGTTTTAAGAACAATGGGAAGAAATACTTCTTGGCAGCTCATCGGTTGCAGCTCTAAAAAACCCAGGTTAGACTGCACATGGAGTATTGCTCTCACCTCTGGGCAGGCGTACCTTAACACCAGCTTATACCATTACCAAATTCTTTTGCTAATTCACTTGTTACGGAGAGATGTCAGTTTGCTGGCATCGTCTACCGTATTTACCACGTTCCAAAGAATTATTATCTATTGCTGAATTTTCTTATCGAAATTCGCGTCTAAATTTAAAATTCCATCGACATTATCTTAATGTTCCGAAGTCCACCACCGTGCGCTTTAAAGTCAATTTCCTCTCACGCACTACTTCTTTGTGGAATCAGCTGCAGCCCTTAATATTTCCGGATCGATATGACTTCAAGATCTTCTACTTACAACTGTTTAGGATCTTATTAGCCGCCAAACCCCCAGGTATTGCAGCTGTTTGTAGCGTTAGAAATAAGTCTTACAGTTTTGTGTGTCGACTGCTCTTTGCACCCTATATTTAAAAAAATAAAAATAATCAATGTATTTTATTTTTCGGCTTACGCTATTAATATATGAGATGTAACAAGTCCAACCCTTTACAACCATTCAAATGTACACCATTCAAAATATCTAATGAACTACTTAACCTGACCTTTTATGAATTAATTTCATTTGTAATTAATTTGACGGTTAAGTACATACTAAGCTAGTCAGTCCTTTAATTGTAGCTTGTGTAACAAATGCTTACAGTGCGCGAACATTAAAACTTTTATTATACCGATTAATGCAATAATTATATATTGATTTCTGCGATTGCGCCTTACAGGTCGTATCTAGTTTCTGAATTCAATATATTTATCACTGGCATTCGGATCCTGGCAGGGGTTGAGGCGGGCTGCAGATCCGGGTCTAGTAAGGTATCCAAGACCTTGGAATTGAGAAGCTCGGAGCCCCGCCAGAGTTTAATTTGGCCCTGATCATTGGGGCACAAGCTTATGGAAGCATGCATTTGCTCTCATAATATTATAATGACATTCGTATAAAGCCAAGGGATCAATAGGGTTGGCGCCACGTCACACTGGTGTAATCTGAGAGTGTAGTTCCTCGGTCACTCCCGTCCAATTCAAAACCTCTGGAGGTGTATTTCATAATCTGATTAGCAAAGGAGAATGCCCATTAATGTATGGAGCGCCGTGCAGAATTGCATCAAAATGAAACGTGTTCTGGACGATGTTTATTTAATCAGTTACAGCCATCAATAATTATTTTTCAG
>LUGF01019844.1:113838-127204 GCA_001625245.1 Calycopis cecrops
CAGGATAAAAAGTATTCTATTTTATGCCTAGGATAATAAGGTATAATTATACCAAGTTTCATCGAAATCGAACTGTTAGTTTTCACGTGATGCCTGAACATACAGACAGACAAAAAATTTTTTAATCGCATATTTGGGTTTGGTATCGATTCAGTAACACCCCCTGCTATTTATTTTTTCAATATTTTCAATGTATAGAATTGACCCTTCTACAGATTAATTAATTATATGTATAGACTTTTTTTCTACGTATTTTTCCAGGATAAAAAGTATCCTATTTTATGCCCAGGATAATAAGGTATAATTATACTAAGTTTCATCGAAATCGAACTGTTAGTTTTCACGTGATGCCTGAACATACAGACAGACAGACAGACAGACAGACAGACAGACAGACAGACAGACAGACAGACAGACAAAATTTTTTTTAATCGCATATTTGGGTTTGGTATCGATCCAGTAACACCCCCTGCTATTTATTTTTTCAATATTTTCAATGTACAGAATTGACCCTTCTACAGATTTATTATATGTATAGATTAGCTTCCGCACGCAGCTTCGCCCGCGTGGATTTCGGACTTCAAAAACGGGCCAAGTGCGAGTCGGACTCACGCACGAAGGGTTCCGTACCATTATCTACATATATAAATCACATTTGTTGTATGGGGGTCCCCTTAAATATTCATCAGACGGCAGTGCGGCAACAGAAATACACCATCTGTGAAAATTTCAACTGTCTAACTATAATAGTTCATGAGATACAGCCTGGTGACAGATGGACGGACATCGGAGCCTTACTAATAGGGTCCGGAACCCTAAAAATGAAGTCATTATGCATTTAAACCTTCCTCTTAAATCTCTCTGTCTATTAAATAACATCTCTACCAACTCTGTTGCGTAATTTTAAAGATCTAAGCATACAGACACGGCGGAAAGCGACTTTGTTTTATACTATGTAGTAATAAAGAGTTAAAAGATATACAGATATCTTGCTAAGCCGTGAGTTCTAGGAGTTTAAATACTGTGTGGTGAGAATGTGTAAAAAAACATAATATGGGATATAAGGATTTTTTCACTCTATAAAAGTAGAATTTTCACTTCAAAATCGTTTGCAATAATTAACACCTGGCTTTAATTGCAAGGAACCTGGAGGGAATTGAGTATTGGCACGCGATGCCTCGAGGCATTCGCACGTTTGTTGGTGTAAGTTGGAAAATAGGATACGTCAGGTGTGGTAAATTTTGATTGTCTTTTACTTTATTCCTAACAAAATGTTGACCAGTAAAAATAAAGCTATAGGTTAAATATAAATAAACAATAAAATAAATATAAAAATAATTTAAAAAAAAAATAAGTTAAAGTATGTAAAATATCGTGTCACGATGTGTGTTTGTGTAGATATTTGAAAACAGCCGATTTTAACGAAATTTCGCAGCTTTATCCAATCGGATTTATATGCACTCTTGGATCAAATTGTGAATAATTGAATATGCAAAATACCATAGAATAAAAATAAATATTAGTTGATATCTATCAGCACAACAATCATATGAAATGTTTTAAAATGCTATCTAAATTGAAACTTTCAAGCGACCTTAAGTTAAACTTTTGACAAACACAATAACAAGCGCGCAAAACTTCTCGAGTGATTTTTTGTTTGCAAAATATTTTCGCAAAATACCGTCTATCTACTTTATATACAGGGGTTTCCGGTGGCACACCGGGTGGTGCTAATAGAGGGAAGTCTAGAGATACGGCGATCGACTGCCTGCTGAGTGGAGGCTTTTACTAAATAAACTGAGAATATTATGTTATTTTCTCTCAGATCTTTCTCAATGGATTTTCTTGTTGAACAAAAAGTTGGGGTTATAATTCAGAAAGCTTTTTGAAAATAGATCAAGATTATTATTATCAAGCCATGATTAGTTCACCGATTTCTAAGATATGTCTTGTATAGTCAAAATTATATTAGTAAGAGTCTAATTTGTGTTGTTATTACATAAAACTTTTGATTTTTTTTAATAGATAATTATACTTATAAACTGACAGTGTCGCAGTCTTTTTACGCCACTATTGTTTGAATAAACATTTTATTAAATAAAATAAAACTGTCGCGCTGTTCAAATCGTTTCCTTACAATTACCACCAAAACCTTTAAAAAATAACAAACAAAATCTCGATGGCTCAATTCTTTATTTTTTAAAGGTATAGGCTATTTTCATGACTACCTCCCTTCTTCTCCCACCTCCATGGGCTACCGGCTACTTACACACCACAAGAAACCTGACAGCACAGCTGTCACTTTACGCCGATCTCGTGTAAGCAAGAAGTACCTCCCCGGTCGTGCCAGCATAATTCGGCTGCATGCAAGCATGTACTGCACTACCTCTTACATGTTTACCTCAGTTTATTTCAATCAGGTAGAATAAAACATATTTACCTACAGCTGAAAATGTGCTCGAATGGATTTTATAATAAGATTTAGCAAGTATTTAGCTGCAAATCCCAGACAGTGTTATAATCCAACAGAGTGTTCCGACGGTGCGCCGTTTTTATTTTCCTCGACACTGGACGGACGTGACCGGGCACTCAACGATGTTCGAAACGGCACTCGGTTATACCGAGCTTAAACCGATAGCCGATGGATTCACACTGAATTGTTTTCCATTTATCAGCGCGTATGTACGCAGTGTGCACATACACACACTGTATTTAAATATTTATATTTTTAGTGTCGATAAGTTGAAAATGCTGAAAAAATGAAACGGTTTAGGATGTCGGTAACAGTAACCTGTATATTTCACCCGTACCCGATTCGCTATGTCATTGAAAAAATTTCAAGAATGATTTTTGTGTACAAGCTGGTATGACAGAAAAAGAGCGAAAAAGAAAAGAATGTAGCATCTACGGACTTCCTTTTCTTTAGTTGTGGTGGTTATTCAGGTAAACTTTGCGTGTAAGTACAACAATATATTTACCTAAAATTTGCATTCGTACTAACCCCAAGTTCAAGTCATTCGGTAGTCTTACAACTTATCAACGTGATAGTAACGTAGCCTTCGTATCTACGTATTAGAGATCATTTTATCGATATAATTCTCTACAAATTGAGAAATATCTTGGTCTAAAAAGGCTGTCTTTGTGTTAACAAATATGCAGTTGATTGATCCATCTCGAAATTTAATGAAATGACTGTCGTTTAAGTCATTAATCATAACCTCACAATCGAACCCCAAGACAAACAATAAGACGGAGTCCCAACTTAACAGATTTCTATAATTAAATTAGGTACTAGTTTTGTGACCCCGTGACCCATTTGATTATTTATTTTTATTTTTTACATTGCTATTTTAATAATTTAATGATATTACACCAGATGTTTCAGTATTTTTGGAGTTTTTGTTTCTAATTTAAATAAATATATATAAATAGACCCATATATAATTAGGTAACTTGATATTATGATGTGTTGAACTATTAATTAACTACACGGAGGTAAAAGCGTTAACAACAACTACAAATACAATAATTATATTACAGAATTTCCGTGTCTCACGACAGATAGTAAGAGGTAGTGTCACACGACATGCTTGCAAGCAGCCAAATAGGGCTGATGCGACCGAGGAGGTACCTCTCGCACGAGACGCGCGTAAAGTTACAGCGGTGCTGTCGCGTTTCCTGCGGTGTGTAAGTAGCCGGTGGTCCATGGCTCCGACTGGTCGGTTGCCCCTTTATACCATAAAAAAAGATAATTTACCATCATTTTTTAAAATCGTGATTCCCGTAAGTGAATCAGAATTGCTAATACAAGAAGAATGTACCTACCTAAGAAGCCATGGTGGGCAAAGGCTTTTGTTTGTTAAGCCGATTTCGGTTGTTTGGAGATTGTGCGGGAAATTTCGGCTATTAAAATGTCTTATGGATTTTCCAATCATTTTCAGAATACTACAAAAGTATGGTGTTTGGCAGTAACACGATTCGTTAGTTAGATTTTTGAAGGGAAACTTTCTCTAGTGGCTTTAGGCAAGAGTAGGGTAGAGTATTAAGAGTTCGCATCAGCAAACATGAATATATAGCTCTATATAGCTCTAAAAAAAAGGCGTAGCAGAGCGTAGAAGAGCGTATTTTAATGAAGTTTTTTTAGGTTTTCACTTCAGTCGGCATATACAAACTGGAAAACTTAAGACTGCGTGTAGTGTTTTTTATGTGAAACTTTTATTATCTTAGCAGGACTATTCATTATATAAATAAAGTGATTACAAATATGATTTTGTAAAACGATGCGCCTCTGGGAGCGCTAAGATGACACTGGCGGTACGTCTCCAGTCTCCACCCGCCTCCCAGTTAAGCCTGCACTTTGTTAAGGAACAGGTGTTCGCGATCTTTTATGCATGTTATAATTGCAACCATAGCTTAGACTATTTTAATAGTCTTAGTTTTTAATATTTTTTATATTAATTTAGCGATTATAGTGAAATATAAATATACATTGTAAATTTTCTTGTACGGACTAATACTTGTCTAGTACGAACCTCGTAAGAAACGGCTAAAGCTAAAAAATATAATGATGACCAGTGCTCACACCCTTGGACATTAATCGAAATAAAACATACCTACAACCTACATATTTCTATTTCCGCAAAATACACTGTCGTTTCAATGACAGAGCTACAATCCATTTATCTCGCGGATTCTGTCGTCATCACCATCGAATGACCTGACGCTTGTCCTGAGCGTATCGATGTATCAGGACTGATTTCAGCGATAACTATAAATGCTGCGATGTCAAACTGTAGAAGAGGAGAATAGTTAGGTAAATAGTTGATAGAAAAACCTAACTCCCTAACTCGGTTGGTCCATTAGGCATGTATCTTTCTATGTGCTTTATACCTACATCGAGAGGTGAGCAGAGCATTATCCATACTATGTAGTTGGTGGAAGTGGTGAAGAATAAAAGCGAGACTCTTGTCGGTGCAGCAGATGTAATTTGTTTTTGTCAGCTTTTCAGATCCTCCTTGTATTCTCGGCTTCAATTCTCTAACGTAAACTTATACCGAAACCCCGTAATGTACGCGACAGGACAGCTTGCCTTAAGACCTTATTATGTAAGATTTCTTTTGCTAAGCACTCTGTAAGAGCCTTGCCTTCTTCCGACCACTAGACCAGTTAAGGTGCAAATATTATTTTATCCGTGTAAAACTTAAGCACAATCGTATTTTAGCAATCAAAAGCCGCAAATTAAATTCCATATTACGTAAGCTAAAGAGGCAGAAATAACAAACAAATATAATATTAATTACGGATTGTGATAATGAAAACATTCAATTGTGCTGTGTTAATAATCTCGTAGGACAATAATTGTCATAATAATGCAACCGACAAAAGGTCGAAATATAAATAATGGTATCATATTAAAGGCTTAATTATAAGTAAGAGGTAGTATCACGAATGCCCCGGTCGGAGGTACCTTTCACATACACGAGACCGCCGTAAAGTGACAGCTGTGCTGTCGCATTTCGTGTGGTATGTAAGTTGCCGGTGGCCCATGGAGATAGGAGGAGAAAGGAGGGCAGAGCATTTCTATAGTTTCTATGCGGATGTCTATGGGCCTCGGTAGTCAGGAACATGGCTTTGACTGGTCGTTTGTCCCCCTATACCATAAAAAAAATCGTTTGTCATTAAATAACTAAATCCTCTTTCTAGGTAAGCGAAGTAGCGGCCAGTCGCGATTTATTATAAGTTATTAGGAGACATTTGAGGCCGCCGGAAACTAACAACGCACCGCGAGAAACAGGCTCACTAGCCCAACTACTGCGAGGGAAATCTATTTCTCGCTAATATTCACTCGTGGAACTAGATTATCGATAGACTTGATAGCTGCAGATCGTACGACGTGACAACTTGCTTCACAGCTTCTTGAGGTGCAGAATAAACAACATCGCTACTTATTTAGTTTCCTTATCATCATCATGTATGAGCCGTTGGATTTGAATTAATTAAAGGGAAGCAAGCGCTCAGAATTCCGTTCAACTGACGGAAATGCGCGGGGATGAAATAAAAGAAAAATATTTTATTCAAAATTGAATTCTTATAAATATCTTATTGGACGTCAAAGTAATATTCTATTACCGGTTCAATTCTCGATCAGACATCAGAAGAACCGGCGAAATAAACACAATAATAATAATGTGAGATCGAGATTCCTGTCCCTCAGAACAAGAGTTTTCTTAAGGTCTCAAGATAAGAGGTACAAGTTACTAGGTTACAGCCTAGTATCAATAATAATCCACTGTTAAGTGCGTATCATGAAAATCACAGACAGCTAGCATAATATTATCTACAATATAAATATAGATTTACTTTGGCTCTTAATGAGAACATATTTAATGTTATAATATGGCCGCTTTAATCTAAAGCGACTACTTAATTTACAACAACGAAACATAAATGCTGTCATGTCATTTCTAAAGCACTAGCACCACAGCTAGTACTGTGGTATCACAGTAAATGTTTATGATATAAATGTAAATGAATGAACAAATGTTGTAAGAGAAGACTAACTATTTTTACCAAACAGAAAAGATGACACAGATTGTTACACGTTTTAGCACTCTCACTGTATTAAACGAATATATTACGCAGTATTATGTGAAACAACCTACTACAGGTGCTTAACGAAACTCCGCTATGGCCTGACTTGGATACAATGTAACAATGACACAAAACAAACGAGAAACTGATTTTTCTCAAAACGTCCTTAAAGTAAACCACAGACAAATAAAATTTAAATTGGATTACCTTTATATTTATTTCTTATCGTCTTTATTGCAGTCGTAACGTTTTAACTACAATTAAACTGATACAGCTCACAAATGAGGTACATGAGTTTAGACTCAGAAGAGGCGGTGCCAGGCTGCTTTGAAACCAAATGGGGCCGGCACGACCGGGTAGGTACATTTCGCTCACGTGATACCGCCTTTAAAGAGATAGCTTTGCTGTAAGTAGGCGGTGGCTCAATTGCCTTGAGCAATCTGAGTATCGGTAGTCATAGAGTCATGACATTACTCTAATTGTTTGTTTAATAAAGGTAAATAATAAAGATAATGAGGTAGGTTTCAAAATGAGGTAATAATAGCTGTATGTAATAATTTAGTTCTTAAATATTGTACTATGTAGTATGTTATTGAGGCCAATAAAACGTCTGAAGCAGGAAACGCGGCGAACAACGAAATGTCTGAACTGAAAACCTCTTTGGGACATTCCCTCGGTAGCGGCGTTTGATTTCCCTTCTGGGAACAACAAGAGTAAACTGCTAACTACAGAGTGCAGTCATTCAACTTGTAATGTCGGCCAATTTGTGTTTCGTTTTGCATTTATATGTAGCGACATATAAATGCCGCGTTCTGGTCGACAAAGGACCGGAGCCGAATGAATATGTAAATGTTAACCGTTTACGTCTGTAACTAGCTGATTTGTAGGCTGACGTTTGTGTTGTTATGAATACATTAGATGTATTATTGATATTTTTTGTTGATAATGATAACTAATCATAATTATCATAACATTAAAAAATTGTCTAGGACGCTAAGTCAATCGAGCCAGAAAATCTCACTCCTGTTACCCGACGCGCTACGTCTAGTTGAACGACCATCACATCTAAGAACGTGAAAGTCTATAGAAGCTACATTTTTTTTCGTCATTTAAGCTTGAGCGTGTGTATACAAAACACATACCTAAAACTTCATTGGCTAACTGTGACATTTTCAAATTCTGTGGCTGGCTAATGCGAATTATGTGAGGGTAAAATTAATTTTGACGTTACCGATTTCCTAAACACAGCTCGCAGTATGCCTATAACGGTTTCCATGACAGGTTACCTTTTTTAAACGTATCGAAACAATTAAAATCCCCTATTTAAATACAATGTATACAGTTATAAATGAAATACAATTCAGTGTTAAATTGTCGGCCATCGGCTTAAGCTCGGTATAACCAAGTGCCGTTTCGAACATCGTTGAGTGCCCGGTCACGTCCGTCCAGTGTCGAGGAAAATAAAAACGGCGCACCGTCGGAACACGCTGTTGGATTATAACAACGTCGGGGATCTGCAGCTAAATACTTGCTAAATCTTGTTATAAAATCCTTTTGAACACGTATTTAGCTGTAAAAATGTATTTTATTTTAACTGAGTGAAATAACTTAGACATCGACATGTAGGTTTTGGTGTTAATTATAACTAAACGATACGCACGACGGTATTATTTCATTGGACGAAATTAATTTCATTCTAATGATACTGGCGCAAATAGTCAAAGAAATAGTACTTCATACTAAAAACAGTAAACAATACTGCCTACACTATCAGTTTGTCAGTATGTGTATCTCTATTGTTGCTGCTACTCACAAAATAATAAAACGATAAATGCTTATCCGTGTGAATAAAAACAAATCACACTCTAACCGAAAAAAATTAGGCCATGCAGTCAGTACAAACTTAATTAACAAGCAAGACAAATCATAGATCAAAAATCGGTGATACCTACCAATCATGACTACTTGACAATAATAATGCTGATCTATTTTCAAAAAGCGTTCTGAATTTGCACCCAGATTTTACGTTCAACAATAAAATCCATCAAGAAAGTTTTGTAGTATATCATTTTCTCAGTTCATTTAGTAGAAGCCTCCTCTCAGCAGGCAGTCGATCGCCGTATTACTAGATTTCCCTCTATTAGCGCCACCCGGTGTGATACCGGAAGCTACTAGATATATAAAGTGATGGTATTTTGCGAAAATATGTTGCAAACAACAAATCATACGAGAAGTTTTCAATGCGCTCTTATTTGTCAAAAGTTTAACTTACGGTCGATCGAAAGTTTCAATGTAGATAACATTTCAAAGATCTCTTGCTATTGTTTATTGTTATAGTTTACAATTTATGTTCTTTGTAATTCTATAGGTCCTGAAGCTTCAGCTTCACCAAGATCCGATTGAACTTGCGATATTTCTTTCTTCTTATTTAAATGTGTTATGTACTCGGATGTTTGCCCCGACAATCATTGTGATATTTTTATTTATATATTTTACTGTCCACCTTTAGGAAAAAAAATAAAATTACCGCACGGGATTTTCAACTTGCACGAAAATAAAAATGTGCGAAATCCTCCAGACATCGCGAGCCAACTGCCAATACTCTATTCCATTCCATCTGCTTCTCTAATCTGAAACCAGATGTTAATTACCATGAACCGCTTTTGAATTGAAGATATAGGGAAAAAAAACATAATATTAGATATAAGTATATAATATCATCATCATAATCATAATCATGAATTGTAGGAATCAATAAACTTTTTATTTTTTAAATTTTTTATAAGCTTATTAAATAATAAACTTTTTTTGTACCATTTTCCACTTTTATTAAACTCAATTAAAATTAAAAAAAAATAATAAAACTATTGAGTTTAATAAAAGTGGAAATTGTATAAAAAAGTATATTATTTAATAAGATTATAATATGAATTTCCATCAAGAAGTGACAATACTACATCACTACTACATCAACTATTTTTATTTATTATTTATTATGTTTTTCTTCACTCGTTGTCACCACAGAGTTTTAATTCCTAGCACTCACGGTTTAGCTTTTTGTGAGTCTCCTGTGCACCGTTGGAGGTGGAAAGGCGAGCAAAGATGCATGTGGATGCAGTAGATGTCGATAATAATTAATTGCTGATCATTTTGTTTTATATGAATCACATTAGGTTACAAATTAAGTTGAATCAGCTATAACGGCAGTACTAATGCATGAATGTTCAAATACCGTTAATGGAAGTCTACAGCATCAGCAGTCAATAAGTATTGAGGTCAGTGGGGACACGACATAGTATCTACTAGGGACACATTTGAAAACGGGCTATCGAGAGGCCTCAAATGGTTTCCGTTCTACAGGATCTGCAGTCCATAGGTATTGAGGTTAGTGGAGAATATGTAATACTCATTTGAAGAAGAGCTCTCAGGTTTATAACATCTATAAATAAGCTCTCGAGTTTTACATCCACGAATAAACGAGAAATGAAAAATGTCACAACCCTGACTCTTCCACATATTAATTTGTCGCACCTGCTTGTAATGTACGTAGCGTGTTCTTTTGTCCCAGGCGCGGCGTTTGATTTGAATATTATGAAGGTAAAACACAACAAAGAATTTCGCTTTACAAAGAACGTTATGTTCTATAAGGGTGAAAAGAAATTACTTTTGTTTGTAATGCCGTCATGTTAATAAAGATATTAGCGAATGTTAAATAAGAGTAAGTGCGTTCAGACGAACGAATTACTTTGTCGCAAAATTGTCACATTACACAGGCACGTAATGTATGTATGTATATGTATCAATTTATGAGGGCATATAATGTCACCTCTTACTATGTTATAATGCTATTATGAGTTTAACTTTTAGTACTTGTGGACTAATTACACCACTGACTACTGTCGAAGTCTAACACCATACCAAGGGCCATTAGGGCAAGGTTTGTAGGTTCTACGGGTTGCACTAAATATCTAAGGTTTGTGGTTTTCATTATATACATACATCATCATCATCAGCCGGAAGCCGTCCACTACTGGACATAGGCCTCCCCCAAAGAGCGCCAAAGGTGGTCACGATACATAAATATTAAACATAAATAAAAAACCAAACCTGGACGGGAATCGAATTCATGACCGTCGCGTTGGGGCCGGTCGAAGCCTAATTCCTGAAGAATGTATCTTCCGGAACTAGGCTTCTAAAACTAATTCTGTCGTTTCAAACCTATAATTTTAGTATATTATAGAACATTAAAACGAAATTTGTTAGTTGTTTCGATATCACGATTATATATCATCAATATAAGCATCTGGTATTACCTTTATACCAGATGCTTATATTAATCGTACAACGGTCAAGTAATCGCGTTCTCATTATTATAATTATATTATAAGATATACGAAAGTATCCGCGACCCAACAAAAGAAACCTCTAAGAAATGTTCAATAGAAAAGCCGATCATCAAAGTTGGCTCAGACAGATCATCAATCACACACACACTTGTGTGGAAACTTAGATTTACAAATAAGTATTGCGAACAACACTTGAAAGGATAATCGTGGGCTTATTAGCTTGTTTTCATTTACTTTTGTATTAATTTTTGATTTTAAAGGACTATTATGGATGCCTTGTTAAATACTTCGATGTGAAACTATAGGTAGAGAAAATTTGCATATTTCTCTGATTTAAGAGTTTTTGCTGACCGGTTAGTGAGATAGATCGGAGGAGATCAAGTATCGGTTATCGCCTATCGGTCGAAGGGTAATTAAGTTTAATTCTAATCGCCTTGATATTATATTTCTGGGTTAAATGTCGATAATTACCATACCTATACCTAGAGGAAACAAACTCACTTCTACAACAAATCATAAATGTAAATATCGGAATAATATTAATGGTGAAGAAAGATATTCCCATGCACTTTTAAGACTTGTGACTTGTTAATAAACAGATGTGCAGAAAGCTATTGATTTCCTCATCTTACATATTAATTATCGTAGAGACAACATCAAACAATTGTGATATTTAATTTGATATTTTTGTGCAGTAAAGTTTTGCTTAGGAGTAGCTAGACAGTAGAAAGTTGAAGGGATTATTGTTCGTAATTGAAATCTAATCTCGATCTCCAGACGATATCTAGTAAGTATTCATTATTTCATAAAGATTTTTAGTATGAAACTTTATGCAGGACATTCATAATTCATGGGTTAGGAGCCAGATCGTGTTGGCTTTCACGATAATTTGTCATCAAATGACAATTAAGATTAGTTATCATTATCAATAAATTCATAACAACACAAACATCAGCCTACAAATCAGCTAGTCACAGACGTAAACGGTTAACATTTACATACTCATTCGGCTCCGGTCCTTTGTCGACCAGAACGCAGCATTTATTTGTAGCGAACACAAATTGGCCGACATTACAAGTTGAATGACTGCACTCTGTAGTTAGCAGTTTCCTCTTGTTGTTCCCAGAAGAGAAATCAAACGCCGCTACCGAGAGAATATCCTAAAGAGGTTTTCATTTAAGATATTTCGTTGTTCGCCGCGTTACCTACTTTAGACGTTTTGCGAGCTTAGTAAGCTTGTAAGATACTTTTATGAATTCTATTTTGAATAAAATATTTTTCTTTTATTAATTCCGTGCGCATTTACGCCAGTTCAAAGTACTATGGATGTTTGATCGCTTGCTTCCCTTCAAACAAGTCAAATCCAACGGCTAGTACAGATGATAATCAAAATAAAATAACATGCAATGTTATTTAAACTGCACCTCACGAAGCAGTGAAGCAAGTTGTTACGTCGTACGATCTGCAGCTATCAAGTCAATCGATTATCAAGCTTCCCGAGTGAATATTAGCGAGAAATATCTTTTACTCGCAGTAGTTGGGGTCGTTACCATATTCGTTGCGGTGTATTATATTATATTATGTCCGTGGTGGTCTGGGAGTTTCCTGTGCCCCTTGGGGGTTGGAATGAGGAAGTATCATAGCAGAATCACATCTTTTTTAATTTTTAATTTCAAATTGTTTAGGCGGCAGTTGTTATCGATTTAAATTATATTTATTTACTACGTTTTGTTTAAGTTTTGACACCACCTCTTACATTTTCTGGAGCAGTTGGGCAAAAGTAGTGATTATAAATACGGGAATGATGAAAACTGCATCTCGCGAGCATCAATCTTCAATTGTTCCTTTTGATTAATGTTCTTCAGCTGTAAGCTTCGCAGTAAGATAACAGGGGTTTATCTATCATCCTGCCTTTGTGCCTCTATTTTCCTCTACGTTCCTATTTCTAATCATGTTATTTTTTAGTTATTATGTTTTTTAATTAACATATCTATACCATTGCTGTATTCCTGTTTAACCCAGTGTCCTGTTGCCTGCAGATCCGGGGCCCTCAAAGTAAAGCGACCTAAGGCAACCGCATGGGTTTAGACGATATTGCATCCGAAATGCTGAACCCGGGCACATATTCCCCTGCATTAAAAAACGTAAACGGTTTCGCCTGCGTAATTTTCGTTCTCTTGCAAATATCAGGATGAAATATACTTTACGATTTATTCTTAGACCTACAGAATACACATTGTAATTCTCATCGTAACTACACACCACAGTGAAACGATATTTTTATATATAGCATTCATTTTATAGAAGTAATGATGACGACGCCGTATGGCTATCGTCACACGAAGGGCTGAGAAAGGAATTCGGGTAAATGGGATAAGGGTAATTTTGGATGTAGTTTGGAAAGCTGACTCACCTGAAGTCCAAGTAAA
>LUGF01019844.1:127425-154198 GCA_001625245.1 Calycopis cecrops
AGTACTACATTTAGGAATATCGAGATGGTGGGCATGGAACTTTGAGTTCTGTCGCGATGTCCTATGATGGAACTCAGCTGCTGGTATTAAGCCGAACAATTCCTCGGAAAACTCCCAATTGAAAATTCGGTAAAAGATGCAGAGGGAACCGACATCTCTCCGTAGGGCCAAAGGATCGAGCTGCCCGGAAATGACAGGGTCATCAACGATTCGAGTCGCTCTACGTTGAATACGGTCAAATGGATCTAGCTGATATTTCATTTGTCTTCACATGCCGCATTAATAAAGTCAACAACAACAACTCATTTTCACGCTAGTTCCCCGAGTAGGAGAAGTGGAGTGTTTTTTTTTATGACATAGGAGGACAAACGAGCAGCCGGAGCCATTTTCATGACTACCGACGCCCACAAACATCCGTATAGAGGCTACACAGATGCGCTGCCCTCCTTGTAAGCGAGAGGTACCTCCCCGGTCGTGCCGGCCCAATTCGACTGCATGCAAGCATGCAGTGTGGCACTACCTCTTACCAAAAATAATGTAGAGAAAAAAAACAACCACTTGTCACGATCTCTACACTTGTCTTTCCTTATCCATATTCATAACTATCTTCATATGTTACCGGCTAAACCCAATTTGAGGACAATCTAGTTTTGCCTAGGCTAAATTAGTTTACAAGTTGGCTTGAACTATACTAGTTAATCCCATCGCATTTAGGAAGTATTAGTTTAGCCAAGGCAAAACTGGATTGTCCTAAAATTGGGTTTGGCCGCTAACACAAACTCGCCAGTTGCGAACACTCTTGCCGCCTTTGGACTGTTCAATCTTGTTGTCAATCTTTTGAATTTTTAATTCAATTTTAAAGAAATATTGTCCCATAACTAAAACAATGAGTTATTTTATATGCAATGGAAACCTAATCTGTTGTAATTGTTGGTCATTTTAATTATTTTTTTTATTTTAGCCTCAGACAGTTGTAATTATTTTTACTGTAGGATAGAATAGAATAAAATATTTATTGATTTGCCGAATATGTGTTACCTGTGACCTGTGGCGCTCTCTGGGGGAGGCCTTTGTCCAGCACTAGACATCTTCGAGCTGTTGCTGCTGCTGATTGGTTAAACAAACTCAAAATGTGTCTGTTATTTACGATGTTATTAAAATGCCGAGGTGAAGTTCTTGATATTATTATGATTAGCTATAGTTTTTGATTGTGTAGTCTGAAAATCTCTCAGTCTGTAATTATGTAGGTAAAGTAGAATTTGAAATCATTTTTTCTTATTTAGATAAGGAATTGTGTTAAAACCAGTGATTAATATTGTGTTAACACAAATTATTTTACATTTGTAAAATTGAATAGTCATCAGCCTTCAAGATATATTTTAAAGTGTACCCTGCGCTGAAAATAGACATTTTGCTTATTTTATGAGCTAAAACTTCAGCCCGAAGTAATCTCAACTCTTTACAATTTTAATGTCTTAGTTTCGCTATGTAAAGCGAAGCTTCTCTTGTCTTGACGACGAGATTTAATGTCCTAATTTGGGAGTTTGTTTGTTTAGCACTCAAGGCGGCAAAATTGACATGACTCACATGGGTTCATCCAGTTCATTTAATTAAAACGTCCAGAAACAGATAAAATCAAAAAGTCTCTTCAATATTCAAAACTCACATTCAACATTCGACTCACAATTTGGATTGCTAAATTAAATAAATAGTGAAGATTCATCGTTTGAGGTTGTGGCGCGAGGTCGGTCTCGGAGGCTCTCCGCGTGACGTCAGCGGCTCTGGGCGCGAGAGGCCTGCGCATGCGCGGCGCCAGCCCCCGCCCACCGTCGGACCGCCCGTCACTTACCCGGTGGCGCGTGTGGACGTGACTCGCCCGGAGCGACTTCGCGACTTTCTTCAATAAACTTTCGACACGGCATCAGTGTTTCGCTAATGGACATGGATTTGTCGATAGTGTCACTTTGCGGCTCGTAAAATTTTACGACTCCGATAAATCCGTGAAAATATTCAGGTGAGCTTTTTTTATAAACACCCGCGAAAGTTGTTTTAAATCTCGTATTTGCCACAATTTTGTACTGTTCCTAAATTAAGAAAAAAATATCTTTGACTTTTTTCTTTATTATTAAAAAATATGGGTATATATTGTTACGTTTTTAGGTTTAATTAAAAATCAGTCGAGTGCAGGAAATGTGGTTGCGTAACTGCGTTGAGATCAGATATGCGATGTTGGGTTACCGATAACAGTTTGAGCGGCTTAATTTAGGTAATGGATCATAAACACAAAAAATTCTGAAATACTAAGTCAATATTAATTCACTATTTTAAGGTTATTTTAATTCTAAACTAATAACACAAGATAAATCTGGCAGATATCCACTTGAGATTAATGTCAAGTTTTACTTAACACGCCTTAACATCGCCGTTAAACTTAAAGAGTTAGCTAAGGACCCACTTTTGCGGAAACACGATCATCGTGCAAGTAGTTGGCTCTAGTTGGGTACAAGTAACAGGGGTTCAGGCGCCAAGCTTTTTGACGCTCAACGCGCCTCTATCGGACGCAGGGGATAACAGGGCAGGCGTTGATGATGATATTGATCTTTTAATAAGCGCGTACTATCCATGAAGTATGTATTTACACACGATGTATTTATCTTTATAAAATATAAAAAGGAAATTATGGGGGGATTTGAGTTAAATGTAAAACTAAATGGAAGACTTTGACCGCGCGTGCACGGAATAGCAATACATTTGAATGTCCTCTGGTTATATGGATGCTTTTGTACAATGACAATAAGAATCAAACTGAAGTTTTAAACTATTATGAGCATTTTTTGACAATCAGTTTTAATATTAGAGTCTTTTTCTGCCTTTTTGCGCGCTAATATTCAACAGCTAACGCCATTGAAAATGAACAAAGGAGATCTTTTGTTTTTATATCTTAATGCGTATTGCTAATAAAGAATACTTTGTAATTAGCTAAGATTGTATTGTCCAAAGGAAGGCAATATTAAATTATCTGTTATGGGACGAGGGCCTGTAAAAATTTTATTACGGGATGTTTCCCGCGTAGCAATTAATACGATTAAATGTAACCTTTTTCCTTTCCATATGTCTTGCGCTAACTGTATCTGGTCTTACGATGTACTAGTCGATACCTGCGATTTTGATTTATTTATCGATAAAAATACATTTAGAGATGAGATTGATTAATAGAGTCAAATATTTCGGAACGAAAACTAAAATCGAGTTGTACCACTTTTTATTTCATGCATCTGTACTTGTTTTTTTCTATTTGGGTCTTCTAATTTTATTTGGGTTAGTCCTCTAATTTAAAAGATAATGAAACGTTTTTCTAGCGTAGTAAGCAAATAGATGAGTCACGTAAGGGTAAGAAATTACTGACGTCCTTAGACATCCACAATATCAGGGGTCACGCAGATGCGTCGACGGCTTTTGCAAGACGAATAAGATATATTTATGAAGGAAGGGCAGTAGATTTCATGAAGAAAATAGCGCAGGAGGAAATTGCGCTTATAGCGTAGGACAAACCTTGATTATCGACGATTCAAGTCGCTCTACGTTGGATTTGGACACAAAAGATGGTATTACTCTGCTGGAACTGCTGGTCAGACCTACGCTTTGTAAAGTTGCAGCCGTTGAAGTGGTGTTAAGTATTGCTTATCCCTACAGAGCACTCTTAACTTTCCTTCATCATCATCAGCAGTCTACTGTTGGACATAGGCCTATCCCATAGCACCCCATTGGCCTCGATCTTCGGCTACCATTTCCCACTTCCTGCCCACAGCTTGGTGTATGGCGTCGCTTCATCTAGTTACACGGCCATCTAGTTTGCCGGTACGTGATCTCCACTCGAGAACCAGGCAACCGGTCCACTGGCATTTTTGGCCACGTACCTACTAATCCGAGTAGCTATCTCGATTATTCTAGTTCTCTGACGAATTTCCTAGAATTACCCTAACTTTTGAGAGGCTAATTTAGACTTCTTCCAAGTGACCGTTGAACTGAACGTTACTAAATGTGTAGATACCAATTATTCCAACGCTAGCTGAAGTGATAATGGAATTAGTCTTTGAGGAGATACTACCAAGGGTGTGTTTTAGTTTGTTCTTTTATGGCTGATGGAGTCCATGTTCAGCAATGGGATATAATTACTGTTATTCAGCATTACTAGCGTTAGTAAGAGGTAGTGCCATGCTGCTTGCATACATGTAGCCGAATTGGGCCTTCATGACACTGGCGTAAGGTGACAGCTGTACAGGGTTTCGTGCTTAAGTAGCCGGTAGGAGGGCAACGCATTTGTATGCATTCTATGCAAATTTTAGTGGGCATTGGTAGTCATGATGTGAAGAAATGGCTCCGAATGCTCGTTGGCCCCTTTATACTATTGAAAAAAAATAGTGTGATGATAAAACAAATTCTACCACAAGAGCAGCATTTAGGAATGGTGTGGTAAATGTACCGGTACAGTAGCCTTCTTAATGTTGACCAGCATTGCTTTTGGATAGTCAGGTAAGGCTTAAGGGCTTTAAGATTATTTTCGTACCTATAAAAATGCTCCCTTTAACTCAAGGCCTATCGGGCCCTGCCAGTGGTTAAACCAGCGTTGTACATATAGGTACATACATATAGTCAAACTCATGAAATGATACTAGCGGATTTAAGTGTTTCCCGAAGGTTAGAAGTTAAGATAAAATACCATTAAATGGCAAACAGATATCCGGATCTCGTACTAACGGGGCGCTGATCATGTGGGTCTTTTTTATAGTATTGAGGGGCAGTCGTAGACTTACAATGACTACCGACGCCCATAAACATCCGCTTAGAGGTTTTACAGATACGTTGTCCTCCTTTCTCCTTTCACTTTTACTCTTCATGGTCCACCGGACTCTAATCTCGAATCGAACTCATATGCCTCACGAAACGTACTGTATTTTGATTGTCCATCTTGAACATTCTCCTTTATATATAATATAATAATATTACATTTTGTGCTATTATAAGATAAATATAATATCTAGAAGCGGTTCCAGAGTAAACATTACGGATATAAACATTTATACGCATGGGCGGACGCGAGCCAGTCGACTGGTTTCATAAATAGGCTTAGATAGAAATGTAGACTTGAAATAAAAATGTTGCTGACTTGTTTCTCTAGCTTACTTGTACTTAGCTATTAGCTAGTGAAATTTCTGTATTGTAGCGGGTTGGCACGACAGGGCAGGTACTGGCACTCACATAGCGGTCTATGGCAGTAAGAGGTAGTGCCATGCATCATGTATGCATGCAGCCTAATTAGAACGGCAAGGCCGGAGAGGCACCTCTAGCTTACTCGACAAAGGCGAAAACTGATAGCTATGCTGTCGCGTTTCGTGCGGCGTGTAAGTGGCCTGTGGCCCATGTAGGAGGGAGGAAGATGGAGGGCAACTCATCTATGTAGCTTCTGTGTGGGATTGACTATGGGCGTTGGTAATCATGATAATGGCTCCGATCGCTCGTTTGCCTCCTTATTCTATGTAAAACCGCCTTAAAGGTGATGGGTATGCTATCGCGTTTCGTGCTTCGGTTATACGTTGTTTTGCTTTAAAAGTTTCAACTAAATTGTAGACACTTAAATCATACGCATCCAGCACTTGTATCGCTCACGATACAGTCTTAAAATTTAAGGCTTCGCTTTCGCATTTCGTGCTGCATATGAGCTTTCCGCAATTCAATGTGCTCTTCTGACTATTTCTTTAGCCATATACTTGTACTCGGCCAGTAATCAGGCAGGTACGACAGGGTAGATATCTACTGTCACTCACATGGAACTGCTTAAAAATTGATAGTTATGCTATCGCGTTTCGTGCAGGCTATGAATAGCATGTCACTAAATGGCTCCGATTATACGTTTTTGATTTATAAAAAACTTCAAATTATAGATACTTAACTCATATGCATTCAGGATTTGTATCGCTCACGATATCGCCTTGAAATTTATGGCTTTGCTTTCGCGTTTCGTGCGGTATTAAGTAGGCTTGTATATGTAAGTCCTTGGTAATTCAACGTGCTCTTTGTAAGCGTAACTGTTGAATGGCTCAATCAACTGTCTTTCTTAGCGGAATGAAGGCATTTATCAAAGCTTTTCACGCGTAGCGCTCGGTGAATTAGCTCGACATTAAGAACAAGTAATGTTGGACTCAAATGTTTGAACATTTTATCTATTCATTCGAAAACATCTGTTATCTGAAGAGTTTTGTGAGTGCTTAATAAAATAAAAAATGTGTGTGCTTTAGACCACACAACTGAAATAAAACTTAATTATTGATTTAATACTCAAATTCAACTATGGTATAGTTCCAATGACATAACATGTCACAGGATATTTATTTTGTAAAATCAAAAAGTTTCACTTAGATCTAATTAGAATTTTGTATTTGAATGACAACTTCCGTTCATCGCCTCGTCCGATCAAAACATTTTTGTAACGCTCTCGCCAACTTACTTCCCAAGTGGTATATAGTACAAGGCAAACGAGCAGTCGGAACCGTTTTGATCTCATAGAGGTTATATAGACGCGTTCCCTTTCCTCTTCCCCCCTCCATGGGCCAGCGGCTACTTACACACCTGTCATTTTACTCCTGTATCGTGTAAGCGAGAGGCAACCCGGTCGTATCTGTTCTAATTCTTATAAAACCTAACCAGCTATAAAAAGTTAAACTGCTAGTTAAAAGATACTATGCCAGTTTAACGAACAGAAAAAACCAGCCAAGTGCGAGTCCGACTCGCACACCGATGGTTCCGTAATCCAAACGTAATGCATGGTTTTCCATTATTGTAACTTTACGCCTGCCGCTTTAATTGACAAAAGTATATAAGCGGCTGCTCACACACATATTTTAGTAGGCAACGAATTACAGTTATAACTTGATAATGATTTTTCCAACGATCTACATATAATTTACTAGTTTTCTGATTTATTCTTATATAATATGTGCTATAAGTTCTTACTTCTTGCCAAATTTCACAACTCCAGGTCAACCGGAAGTACCCGATAATTTTTTGGTTTTCGACAAAGTACGTTTTGATACAAAATTTGTGCATAATTGGCTATAACTTTTTATTGCGTTAACTTAGAAGTGTGATTTTTTCAGCATCAAGACGTAACTGACCTCTGTATTTGACATAAATTTCAGCTTAATCCCTTCACGCGTTTTATGGAAAAAGGTCTTGACAGACGTACAGACAGACGGACAACAAAGCGATCCTATAAGGGTTCCGTTTTTTCTCTTTGAGATACGGAACCCTAAAAAAAGATACAACACAGCTCTATTATAATCGCAATAATAAAAGATACGGACATGAACATTACACATGTAATAAAAAAAATGATTTTTTCGAACAGCAGCGATGATTAAAATTATTTTTTTTAAATATTTATTAACCAAAAATGTAAAAACTTATTCTAGAACATTCCCTGCGAAACTGTTGGCACAGTTTGCCTATACGTACGAATCTCTATATATAATTCAGTTATTCACTGGCATCTGTTCTTTCTGTTCTGTTCGCATCATCTGCGAAGAAGGTTAGGATCAATACGCTCTACGTACTCAAGACTTACGAGACAAGAGCCAAACTAAAGCGAACACATTCTAATTGAGCATGAAGGATTCCGATGTACGGCTCTATTGGCTACGGACAGGAAGTACGCAAGTGCAAAACTAGTGATGTGTGGAATGTATCGATACCAGATTAAAATAATATCGTTTGAAAATATTTAATTTAAGTCAGATTTTAGTTATACTAAATGTGGAATAATATAAAGTTTAATACATGGATTCGATGAATTTCTGAATAAAAGTAATGTTTTAATATATTTTTATATCTTTAACTAAAGTTTATACCTCTAATATTACTAGCTGAGCCGTGCTTACTTCGTTGGGTGAAAATAAAATATATAAATAAAAACAAAAATTATTTCATTATAAAATATAGCGTAGGTACGTTACTTCCTGTCGCAGACAGATTCGGAGTATATTCAACATGAGAGGCCAATGGCACCAGCGGTGTTTTTAGGCGCTAGTCTGTCCTTGCTACGGTCTGAATCTGGTACATCACACCTCATCCAGGCCCTGTGACAGCTCATAGGAGTTTCCTCTCCTAAAAATATAGCCAATGATCTTATTGATAATGTAGCTTTCTAATTATTTCAGACTTTCTAGGTTACACATTTTGTAATCATTTTACTGCTAGTGTAACCCGGCCGAAACGTCAAACAAAGATGTGTTTAGCACCTTAAATAAATATTTAATCATGTCAAAATTCGTATACCACCTAAAAATCTAGCTTTCTACTAGTGAAAGACTAAGAATGGTTAAAATATTCACATAATTTTGGAGTCTAATCAATAGAAATAACAGCATTTTTTTCTCCATATTATTAGTATTTAGATTATTTTATATATATAACTACAAATATTTATATTACATACAAACTATGCAGATTGTAATGTGAATATTTGTAATTCTTTTACACAAAACCTACTGGACGGATACTGAAATTCGGATATAGATTACATTCCGGAATAACATAAAAAATATTTTCCATCCCGTAATAACAAATAGTTTCCAGAAATAGATGTTACGGGTGATACGGCGAGCCACAGTCAGTTTTAATTAAATTGATAAAGCTTTACAGCTCAATAGATTTACACCCATATTCAACTTTAATTTTATTAGTTATCTGTTTTTAATTTGTGCATTGTTCTATATACGAATAGAGATAGAATAATAATATTATGTAAGATATTTTTGGTTATTGCCTATTACCACTTTCGTCTACACGACACCGGCGTAAAGTGACAGCACTGCTTAGTGACCCATCTAAGAGGGAGGAGGATGGAGGGTAACGCATGCCTCTGTGCGGATGTCCATGGGCGTCGGTAGTCCTGAAACTGGCTTCGACTGCTCGCTTGCCCCCTATACAATAAAAAAAATAGAGACTCGTCCCCGCAAGCAAACTGTGCCAACAGTTTCGCAGGGAAATGTTCTAGAATATGTTTAATGAATTTAAGATATTTATAGTATGAAAAAAAATATTTCCACACGAAAATTCGAGTTCTATCGATATTTTGGCGTATCTACTATCGATGTTTCGATAACTGCTGGGAACATTACATGCATGTTCGAACTTTGCATGCGGAACATAAGTGCTTAGATTGTAAACGCTCAAAGTTATGCAATAGTCAATTGATAGTAAACTAATGGTAAAGCTTTGTTGACATATGCAATGCAAACTCGCCTATTCACTAAAGCACAAAGTCAAGTCAATTTTTTTTTGGTAATGTACTTGCTCGTCCCCGAGATATATTATATTTATGCTTCTTTCATCATCGCTACGACGGCCAAGTCTATGTATTGGTATCTAACTAGAAACAGATAGTACAAGAAAACCGTCTTTATTTTACATTTCATTATTCAGTGGAGACAAAGAAGTAGTACTGTACCTTTTGTTATTATTACGAGAAGTCAACACTCTGTCAATATTTAGTAAGAGGTAGCCTCGCGTACATGGACGCAGCCGATAAGGGTCGTCACGACCGGTGAGGTACCTCTCGCTTAAACGAAACCGTCGTAGAGTGACAGCTGCGCTATCACATTTCGTGCACTATAAAGTAGCAGGTGGCCCATCAAGTTGGGAGGACGAAGGAGGGCAATGCAACCGTATAAACTTTATGCGGAGGTCAATCGGCGTCGGTAGTCATGAATCACGCTCCGACTGCTCGTTTGTCCCCTTAAGCTATTACAAAAGAGATACAGAACGTCAATACTGTAAATATATTGCAGAACCTCAACTCTCTATCATTATTATAGAACGTTCGATAACAGATCACACGATAATAATGATTACATACGAAAGAGCAACCTTTTATTGTTCGTACAAATTTATTTCCTACCTTGGAAAAGTTTCCCGTAAACGCTTCACGTCTAAACTCTTACGCTGTTTTCGTAACATTAATACTCTAATGCTGCGAACAAACAAAATAATTACACAGTAAGGCGTTTGTTTTGAGAAGTGCCGAGCAAAAAGGTTCTCTCGTTCTCGTTCCAATGATGTAGCGAAGCTATTTTCTCTCATTTGCTGCAATCGCATTCACTTGTGAGATTAGATGAAAAGGTATTACCATTTTTCTTTTTTAGTTTGCTGTGAAATTCTTGAACAAATGAATTTTATTCAAATTAAGGATTCAGCAGTTTAGCACTGTGAAGGTGTACTGGCCCTTTACGGTGATATCCTTAGTCCTATTTCGATCTTTTCTTTAATAGAATGAGGGTTATAGGAATAGCGACCATAAAAACAACAAAAGAAGTGTGTGGAAATACGTTACCCGCCGTAATCCTATTACCAAAATGGAACAGACTGTACAAGCCGCCCAAAACACGAAGGCATAGCCACGGCGTCATGATGTTCCGGATGGGTTCTATTACAATAAATTGCACCTCCCAAACAATTCAAATTGCGTAAAAAAATCGAAGAGAAACGCTATAAGACTTCAAAATAAACCTGTAAGTTAAATAGTATCTTTGCTATGAATAGAAATATAGTTACACTCAAGTTAATTTTGAAGTTATTCTCAGGCTTCAAAGAATTTCAATTTCGAATAACTTGTTGATTTGAGAGGATAATTCAGAATTTTCTTGACATTTGTCATTTCTATTTTCGTTAGTCTTCAGTTTTCTGTTTTATATCAAATTTTACGACTTTAATATAAGTATGAAGTATGATCATGTGACGAAAAAAGTCCAAAATAACTTTTTTTATAGCATTGGAGGCAAACGAGCAGTTGGGTCACAGGATGTAAAGTGATCACCAACGCCCACATACATCCGCAACACCAGAGGTCTAACAGATGCGTTGCTGACCTTTGAGGAAAGAAACTTTTGGACGTCTTTTGGCGGCGGTCAGCCCGTTTCTTACAAAATTCAGATCAGTTTCTTTGTATCAATTTGGCTTAAGCGGCATCTATCAGTGGGTTATTAAGTATTAATGAAAACTAAAAAACAACTTAAACATATAGGGATAGGTGGAGGAGACAGTCACGTGCCATATATCCTGAGCTTTACAGATGTACTAAGAGGTAGTGCCTCGCTACAAGCATGCATGTAGCCGGATTGGGCAGGCACGACTGGAGAGGTACCTCTCGCCTACACGGTACTGGCGAAAAGTGACAGATTTGCTGTCGCGTGGGGATAGGCGGAGGATGGAGGGCAACGCATCTGTATAAAATCTGTGTGGTTGTTTATATGCGTCTCTATTCATGAAAATGGCTCCGACTGCTCGTTTTCCCCTTTAGACTAAAAAAAAGATGTGAAGACTCTATATAGAAGGCCTGAAGATAGTGTCACGCACTACCTACCACTGCGCCAGCTCATCGCCATTTTATAAGCAATCATAGTTAGATTTTTTTCGAATCGGTTTCTTACAGCTCATCATTATCTTATCGGGCACAGTTGGTTGAAAAAGGGATATTCAAAACAAAACAATTGAATATCGAATATCAGGTCCAAATCGACTCTTAATGACAGACGCGCCCTCGAGCACGCCCGTGACTGTAACTCAATTCGATTTTTCCCGTAAAAACAACATTTTGTTTTGAGGCTCTGGCGTATTTAACTAAAGGTTCGTCTTTAATTAATGACCCTTGTTTCTTTTTAAAAACTGTATTTTCAACCTGAAGTAGATGAACCCATATTAAGTATAGGAAGAAATAAAGAAAGAATAGTTTATTTGTGACTAGGTTCCACCCGCAGCTTCGCCCGAGTGGATCTCGGCTTCATAAATTGAGTTATTATACATATAAACCTTCCTCTTGAATCAATCTATCTATTAAAAAACCCCATCAAAATCGGTTGCGTAATTCTAAAGATCTAAACATACAGACACACAGATGGCGAAAAGCGACTTTATTTTATACTATACAGTGATATATGAATTGAATATACATTTTTTTAATACTACCTAATCAGCTTTAAGTATCTCAAATTGGGAGCTAATAGGGATTCAAAATAGGGGGACTAACGAGAAATCTATACTTTGTGATGATTACGGACGCTTAATTAAATCCACATATACGTAACCCGCTCGCTTGCTCACCTTCAATGGGTCAATGGCTCATTAATTTCTTATCGCGTATCGCCCAGTTTGTTAGAATAGAAATGGCCAACGGATTAGGCGGAAGGCAACGCAAGCACTATACTTTGGTCAACTATGTGTAATGATAATCACACCATTACTTTATACTACTACTTTACATTTACATTTACCCCGTATACAATAAAATGCACTTTTTATCCACACGCGCGAACTTTCGGCGTACATTATTAATTTTTATGAGCGAAAACAATAACGCAGATGAACAGGTAACTGTGTTAAAATTGTGTGAAATTTTATCTCTTATTTATCACGTGAATATTTTATCGTAAAAATTTACAGCCAAAAGCAGTCATTTATGGCCGAATTAAATCGAATGCAACTTTTACATCATCTGGTTTATCAGACTGGATTAAAAAAGTGGTATATCGATAACTTGCAACTTTTACTTAATCTAATAAGAAATAACTGTGATTTTTTTTTATGGTATAGGAGGGCAAACGAGCAGTCGCAGCCATTTTCATGACTACCGACGCCCACAAACATCCGCATAGAGGCTATACAGATGCACTGCCCTCCTTTCTCCTCCCACCTCCATGGGCCACCGGCTACTTACACACCATTGCCATGATGCTTTACCATTGGTTTAAGGCAGGGTTTCTTAAAGTGGGGTCTACGGACCCCCTGGGGGTCCGTCGCATGTGTGCCAGGGGTCCGCGGTAGCTCAGTTAAACCATAACATTCTTGTGATTTTAAATATAATACCTACTACTATAATATTCTATGACAAGAGTCCGCGGAACTTTAAATTCTGGAAAGGGGTCTGCTACTGCAAAAAGTTTAAGAAGCTTTAAGGTTTCATGTGAGCAAGAGGGGCCGACCTGCTTCAAATGCAATATAGCATAGCACTACGTCTTATAGGTGTTGGAAAAAAGTTTTGTTATAGTACAATATTAGATAATATAATGTGACCCATGGAGGTGGAGGGAGAAAGGAGGGCAGCGTATCCGTATATAGCCTCAATGGGGATGTCTATGGGCGTCGGCATTCATGAAAATGGCTCTGACTGCTCGTTTGCCACTTTTATCATAGAAAACGAAATGACTAGGACACAAACTATTTATTCATTTCACTACCATCATCGAAATAACATCCTGTCAAAAAAACCATTAACTTGATATTAATTTGTACTAGGTATAGTAATTATGCAGAATCTGAAATTGAGTTCGATTTGTGAACTGACGGTGAACCTTCAACAGATGAACTCGTATTAGTTAACGTTAATTGATACTGTATAACCACAACCATTAGTGACAGTAATTGTAATACATATGTGAAATTTGTTTCAGCCAGATATGCCGGGTGATTTTTTTTTTTATAATAGATAGGCTTGCGATTGGCCAATGCCTCGCCAGGTGGAAAGTGTAGACTTTGCCGACGATGGAGCACGCTTGCCTAGAAGGTACCTATTCACCCTCGATTTGAAGATTCCCAGATTGTAGGTATCAGGGAATACATACGCTGAGACGTAGAGTATTCCACACTTTGGCCGTACGTATGATAAATGTAGATGCAAACCTCTTTGTACGTGTTGGTGTATATTCACGCGGCATATCTAGCTTATTAGCTTTTTCTGCTCATATTTTTACTGCATTAACCTAAAATAAGCATTACTATCGGATATAAGACTATGATTTTTAAATGATAATGAGAGTTAACAAATTTACAAGATGGCTGCGTAGCGGTCCAATCCTCTCTAAGTCCCCGGAAACTTAAAAAACCATAACTATCACTTTTAAAGACGATCATGTTACTGACAGGTACCTCCCCGGTTCTTCCTCCTACAGATTGTAGATCGTTTATAATTTGTATTATTTGAATATTATTTGTATTATTTGAAATTGTATCTTTTCTTCATTTATTTATTTAATTGTTATTTGACTTTTTACTTTATTGTAATTTAAATGATGATTGATCTCTCTCAGAACTGGCCTCTCGACAAAATCAGTTGTAATTCCCATAAGGCCACATCTGGCCTCACTCTTCAATGGACGTTAATATTATAAATGCGAAAGTTTGTATGTTTGTTTGTTTCTTCTTCACACAAAAACTGCTGAACCGATTTTCACGACATTCGGCACACAAAGAGGGTAACTTAGATTAACACAGGATAGTTTTTATCCCGAAAAAAATGTTCCTACGGGAAACAATGAGTTAATGTTTTATTGAAAACTAACTGGTGCGTGTTGTGTCACATATAAAGGCGCACACATCAGTCGTGAATTTATGTAATACTTTTATGTTTTTTAATGTATTAATGTGTGTACCGCAGGTGTCCGTTTATAATAAATTAATAAATAATAAATAAATAAATCGTCATTCCACTAGCTCCTAAATTTGCATTAACACAGCATAGTGTCACAGGGGACTCACTAACGTCATGTCACACGCAACACAGCCTTCACTTCACGTCGGTGTTACATGAGGGAGACGTACCCCGGTTGCGCCGGCTCTATTCCACTGCAATGCACGGCACACCTCTTACTAAAGTAAAATAGCTGTGGAACCGTTAATCTTGAAATAGGTGTGGAACCGTTAATCTTGAAATAGCTGAAGCGAAGTGCGATCATACGAGGTGTTCGTTATTTTTATGTCCACGATAGCGATTTGAAGTCGAGACCCATTAAAAGTTTATACTTTTATCACGATTTGAAGTCTGCAAAGAAAATGCTTTCAGACTTCGACAAACATTTTGTATCAAATATTTTAACAATGTTTGATGTTTATATTGAAACTAGCTGCGCTCCGTGGTTTCACACGCGTAAGTTTCGATCCTGTGGAAATATCGAGAAATTTGATCGATTCTCAGACCATATGCATACAAAATTTCATGAGAATCGATCGCCGTTTCGGAAGAGTAAGGTAACTAACATTGTGACACGAGAATTTTATATATAAGATACGGTTCTCGCTTCGAACACGAAATGCCGTAAATACTCGAGTATATTGTAGTACGAGTAAGTTTATGTTTTAATGCAAACCTGCTCGTAAAGATTGTACAGAAGAGACTCTTAGGAGTTGGCCGATGTAAAGCAAATGAAAATTGAAAACCGACACGACTTGTAAACTAAAAAGAAACCTTCAAACAACTTAACTTTGAATTTTATTTGTAGTTCAATGGAATTTTACTTACATTTATCGAACTCGTATAACTTACACCGGGATTAAATGTTTACCTGACCGGATCAGATGAAATTCGTGTGTATATTGAATGTATATGCTTGATACAGCAAAGGTAAAACTTTAATGGATTGATGGATTTAACGTTGTTGACTCGATGACGGGTGGGTACATTAAATAAATTAAACAGTCATGAGGTTCTTTGTTTTTTATTTAATATTAGATAATATTACAAATTAGTTCATGATTTGTATGTTTACAGAATTTTTTTTACGTTTATGTTTCAGAACTTGTCTTTCACTGGATTTGATAAAAAGTAAAAAAGGTCAAAATTACTTTACATTACGTCATTTTACATTATGATATATCATATGCCGTGCCGTCGCTGCGGGCGCTGGGCGCGGGCGTCTGCCTCGCGGGCTTGTTTCGTGTCATTCCGTAGAGAAGCGCTGCGATGATGTAATCTGTTTTATATTTTTAAATATACATTATGTTACAGAATAATCAAATTAAACGCATCGAACTAGTATCAATTTTCACATTTATCTCCTACTAGCTTCCGCTCGCAGCTTCGCCCGTGTGGATTTTGGACTTCAAAACGGATGGAAATGGAGTAATTCTACATAGAAACCTTCTTCTTGAATCACTCTATCTATTAAAAAACCCTTGTTTACGCCAGCTATGCATTGGCATCGCCATCTAGTGAATGATGATGAATGAACGTTTAATACGTCAAGTGATACTGGCCAACTATAATAAACATTAAAAGTGCATTATCTGTGACATTCTGTGTTCAAAGTGTATTTCCGTTTCCCCGGACGGCTCTTAGCGTCGAAGGGATGCGTTCCGTTCTTCTCGAGGCCAAACCACCATGTAGGACAGTCGAATGTGATTTTATATTTCCGATATAAATATAATATGTATCTTCAAAGAAATAATGTTTTAGTTAATAAATAATAAGATGTCTTGAACATAATGTTTATGGGAATAAATATGTGTCTTCATTGAAGTAATGTTTTATTTAAAATCAAGATCAATCCCAAACAACCCTATCACAATCGTTTGTGTAATTTTAAAGATTTAAGCATACAGACACACATACAGTGGAAAGCGACTTTGTTTTATTAAACTATTTAGAGATAATTAAAAACACATTTATTTCTTTTCAGGTAAATAACCAACACCATACTCATACAACTAAAGGTAAGATTTTAAATTGTAATCCGAATTTAGGAAGACGTCGAGTAGCTCAACCAAAGAAGACAATTGTCATGGGACCATTCATCTCACTATAAAATTGAAACTGACCTTTATCGTCCAGTGGACAGATAAAGGCTGATGATAATGATAAACAACACAGAATATTATTTACCATTAATTATAATTAATCTGCGTGTTTTTTATAATAATGTATAAAGGGGCAAGACGGCCAATCGGAGCCATTTTCACAATATTTCTTTTAATTCGTTATACACATTTCGTGTAGTATAGAGGTTTTTCATTTAGACATTCGTATAGAGGTTATACAAAAGCGTTACCCTCCTTCCTCATCCTCCCTCCATGAGCCACCGGGTATTCACACACCGCACGAAACGCGACAATGACACTGTCACCTCACACCGTTATCGTATAAGCGAGAGGCACCTGTTACAAAACTCCTATTTTGTTACTTTGTGTGATTTTAACATTCGAAAACGAGCCATCATCATTTCATTTTGATATTAACATAATTATTAAAGAGTCTTGTATTTTGTTTTCGGTAAAAATATTCGTGACAAATTTGAAACATCCGTTGTTGCTCGCGGGCACAATTAACCTTAGCCGTTTATATTATGTTCCTGTTAAATTATATAAGACTAGCCACGCTTCGCAGTTTCACTCGCGTATATTTCGATCCCGTGGAAATATCGAGATGGAAAATAGATGTTGGCTGATTCTCAGACCTACCCGATGTGCACACATTTCATGCGAATTGGTCGAGACGTAACGGACGAGTATGGTAACTAACGTTGTGTCACAAGAATTTTACATATATTGAGATTTATCTAATGCCGAATATTTAACGTATGAAATATGCGTGGTCACTTGTTAAAGGGATAGTAGGAGGTAGTGCCACGCTGCATGCATGCATGTAGCCGAATTAGGCCGGGGATGTACCTCTAGCTTACACGAAACGGTGTAAAGTGACAGCTGCGCTGTCGCGGTTCATACGGTGTGTAAGTAGGTAGGTGTTTATAGGGTGACAGAGCAACTGCAAAATACCTGGTGTTGCAGATGTCTGTAGGCGTTGGAAATTACCTTCATCTCGGTGACCCGACTGCTCGTTTGCCTTACATGGAGGAAGTAGGAGGAAGGAGGACAATGCATCTGTATAGCCTCTGTGCGGATGTCTATGGGCGTCAGTAGTCATGAAAATGGCTGCGATTGCTCCTTTATCCCATTTATTATAAAAAAGGGATTGTAAGGCGGATCACACACGGCACGCGGTTGGCGGTGAGGCGGATCTCAAGTTACATTGGGCTCTATGAAATCCGTTGATACCTAAAATTTTTCAAAATTGAAATTCTTGATCCGCGCGGTTACGCGGTTGCCTGTGTGTGAGGCACCGCCTCTCCGCGAGGACGGCCGCGCGGAGAGGCGATCGCGGCGAGAGCGCCGCTCGACCGCGCGGTCTGGCGGTGTACGTGTGTTAGATATCAACGGATTTCATAGAGCCCAATGTAACTTGAGATCCGCCTCACCGCCAACCGCGTGCCGTGTGTGATCCGCCTAAGGGAGTTGTTTTAGTGTCGTTTTCATAGGTATTATAGAGTCAACAAGTCGTTACTTAACTTTTATAAGGCCACATAAATTCTTCATTTCAATTACCTACCTACCTAATTATGCCCTTGAATCGGTTCCACAGGTTCCTATTACAAGTCATATTATGGATGAATAAAATACTTTTTTGTATATCCACAAATTTATATACAATATTGATTAAAACTGGTTTCGGCAAGTCATCAGGCACACAAAACACGTACGTTATTTAAACAATAAAAGTTGATCATTAATTTTGAAGTCCCGTATAAGTTCTTCAGTCCGCAGGCAGCGAAGTTGAGTGAAAGTAGCATTCTGGGAACAATTCCTAAGTAAATTCTCACAGTTAGAGTACTCTTAAGACTTTTAGCTTTTTGATAATTTACTATTCAACTGGCGCAGTTGAAGCCGCATCAAACTTTTGTATGGCCATGTGTTTTATAATGGGTAGTGGCTAAGATAAGATATATTCGTGATAAAAAGGGATATGATTAGAGCTTACAAATTTCACAAATAAAACGTACAACAAAAGCAAAATAATAAAATATGCAAATAGTGTAAAACTTTTGCACTATTTCGGAATTTAACTTATTTTTTTGTAGTATAGGGGAGCAAAGGAACAGTCGGAGCCTGGTCAGGCCGCCGGAAATTCAGACACCGCACAAAACGCGACAGCGCAGCTGTCACTTTATGCTGGTGTCTCCCACGACTCCCCGTAGCCCTTATAAACAAGAAGTAAATAATATAACTTTATTTTGGAAAATAATAATCAAGTGTTTACCAACGCCAACATTAAAGTAGGAACTGATAATTTTCATGATGTTGTTATTGTTGTTGTTGTTGATGTTTCATTGAAATTGAACAAAATTCAGCATTTGTGTGCATATCATCGAATAAAGTAAAGCTTTAAAATACTTCTTCTCAAACCACGGAAAAGGCAAGAATACCAGATAGACATCGCAGGGATGTTTTATATACAAGCTTTAATATTTTACAAAAATATTTCGTCTTCTCCGGGACTGATCGTAAAGCTTTTAGCATTACAATGTAGGAAAGCTCCGTGAAGCTCATAAATTTAGGTTTCGTTAACAACTTGTTAGGCGAAATACCAACCAAGGAACAACTTGGAATACATTATGTGTCCGAAATTACAAGTACTTGTAAAAATTTTGCTGTGAAATTATGGACAAATTTCCTTCGTTATGCAGGTATATTGTATGTAATGCATGAATTCATGTAAATGTAACATGATGTCATGTTTGAAATTGATTAATGAAAAAAAACATATACGAAAAATATTAGTAGAGAAAATGGAGAGCATGGAAGTAAAATATATTTTTAAATGAAACAGGTAGAATACAACGACCCTTATTCCTTTCATATTATTTTATTAAAATGTTTTTTTTTTGTTTAAAGCCTACATGCTTTTGTATATTTATTACTTATTCACTATTTTACTTATGATATTATATTTGACCAATAAACTATAATGAAACATGGCTAACTATAACCCACACTAGCGGACTCCTGTTTACGTGAATCCATTTTTTCTAACGCAGTCGGTTAAAAAGTAGTCTATAGTCTATAGCCTCGCTAAATGGACAATATAATACTTCAAATTGGACCAGTAGTTCCAGAGATTAGCGCGTTCAAACAAACAAACTCTTCAGCTTTATATTATTAGTATAGATTTTGAATAGTTAGTTACATAAATATAGGAATTAACATAGGCTGTACTTTATAACGATCGAACGATTTTATATTTTCGACACCGAATGCAGTGGGTCGTCTGCTTTAAAATACATTTTTAAATATTTCTTTTTTAAATAAAAGTATATTATTTCGCGTTGTGAAATATTACTACGAAAAGTACAAAGCCGATAAAGTTAAAATCTGGCAGGAACTGTTGTATCACGTAAGCGTCCGCTAAGGAATGATTTCTGGAAATTTTCACGCCAACAACGGGAAGTTGGGTAAAAGTTCTCATTGTGTACAAAGTCACGGATGTTCGTCGAATTTAACAATATCATAACAACTAAATTGTTATTGCGATTGGCGACACGTTATTATGTCAATAGAAAATAGAAAATATCTATCTTATTTTGGGGTGAAATATAAGTCGATTACAAATATTAATATATGAAATGTGTTTTTTTATTAAAGTGGTGTCGTATATATAAAGTCAACTACGCATATAATTTAACGTTTGCTCTTCGTATTAACAATCGTATTAAACCCTTATGATTATAATCAGCAACTATAATATTTAACTTTGTTAGATTATCTTCCAGTTGATGATCATGAGATCCAGCCCCTGGAAAATAGATAACAGTAGAGAGTAATATTAAACGGCCCCCAATCATTCCAGTCTTAACTACAGACGATTTTATGTAGCTGTGTTAAAATAAGGTTAATTAATTGACCCAATTGATGATGTTATTTATGTCAACTCACGAACAAAACAACATCTCAAACTACAACAGTTTCACATTGACAATGCATAATAAAAATAATTCTGCCGTCATAGAGCTTCGTTTGTATAAAGTTTTTCAAATTTCACAAAGAACGGTTTGATAACCACAACCCAATTGCATGCGCTCGTAAACAAGCAGATGTAAAAAGAAAAATGGAACACCTAATACCTATATACTTGGAAACAAGATTGTTCGGGGACCTCTTTATTGCTATCGACAAAATTTCTTGCTGCAAAATTGGCGGGCTATTTCAACTTGGACAATCTTCTAAAATGCGGGACCTCGAGATATTTCCCGGCAACATTAAAGTCATTTTATATTTTTTCCTTTTTTATTATATGGGAGAAAAACGAATAAGGTTATCTTGTATGTGAGCAAGAGTTGACGTTGGAATGAACATCCATACACCTAAAAGAAATATTGAATAGTGAACTAATGACCTGTACCAAATATAGCATCACTTCAAGTCAGTATTATACTAGTGAATTGTATTTCTGTGATAGTGCTGCTCGTATTTAACTGCAAAACAGCACTGCACTACCGCTAAATACTAAGTTGCCATGCATGTTTTGTAGTAAATGGAATGAGAAAACACAATGCCAGAATGCGGCAAAATATAAAAAAAATATCATTCAAATAACCATAAGGTTAAGTTTTTATTTGACTTTTGTGGGTCGTTCTTTACTCTTTTTAATATCTACGTAACAGGCGACTACACAAAAGGAAAATATTAATTTTGTGCCTGGCAAAGAAAAAATACTTTCGTAAAACTCGTTTGTTTGCTTAACGTTTTTATACGATATTTGTTGGCAAGTTTGTGTATTCGGCCGTGGGTTCGATTCCTATCTTACACAATTGTATATTTAAGGAAATCAGAGTTTTATTATATAGACGTTTAAGACTCACAGAAACATTATGTATTCAGTCCAGTAGGTTAGAGATAAAAATACAAATAAATAAAGCATCTTAAGCTATTTTACTACCTTCTTCTCGTATAAAACATACGAGAAAAAAAAAGAAGGTAGTAAAATATTGCATTTATTGCCACCGGTAATGTGTGCATTGTGGAAAGTGTTGCTTAGAGTTTAGGGTTCATTATTTAGATGTGCCAAACGCCAGAATGCCGGTACGTACTATAAGCAGATGATTTACAAAGGAACATGCTTTGTGCGCGCTCTACAGCTCTTTGTTCCGAATTTCCTGTTGTTTTGCTGTAGTGTATTTAATTGTTGCTTTTGGCAACCCTTATGTATTTTCACCATTATTTATAATGACACAGACTGCATTATTGTTATAATAGAACGCATCTAGTTTGATATCATGCCCGATATGATGTGCCATTTTAGTCAGTGCTCCTAATTCCTTAGAGCGGTTTTCTTCTAAAATATCTTTCAACCACAGATGTTAAGATGGAGGGCATTCCTTTCGAAGGACCCTAGTCACCATCATCATCTTTATCTATTAATTGCTAGTCAAACTTCTCTTTTACGAAACGTTAAGATAGCCGACCTCTTTATATTTTTAGGGTTCCGTATCTCAAAGAGAAAAAACGGAACCCTTATAGGATCGCTTTGTTGTCCGTCTGTCTGTACGTCTGTCAAGACCTTTTTCTCTAAAATACGTAAAGGGATTAAGCTGAAGTTTTTGTCAAATACGGAGGTCAGTTACGTCTTGATGCCTTGAAAAAATCACACTTCTAAGTTAACGCAATAAAAAGTTATAGCCATTTATGCACAAATTTTGTATGAAAACGCACTTTTTCGAAAATTTATAGGGTACTTCCTGTTGAGCTAGAATTCTGAAATTTGGCAAGAAGTAAGACCTTACTGTATACATATAGGAATAAATCTAAAAATTGGTAAATAAAATTTATATCACTGGAAAAATCATTACCAACTTATGCATGTAGTTCGTTTCATACTAAATGTATGCAAGCACCCACATATATATAAGTTTGTCAACTTGTCGCAGGGAAGTGTAATGTTCTCAACGTCTATTAGTTCTGCTCATACCTCCCGATCCTACAGAACCCTCGGTGTTCCAGTCCGACTCGCACGTCTTGTTTCGGATTGGCTGCCTATTTATTGCACGAAGATCGTATTTCCGCGTTGGTAATGGTCGATTAATTATTCTAAAAGGTGGCACATATCTGCCATCCTCTCTTCCGAATGTGCGACAGGTTATTGCCATTTTTGCGAGCTTATTCGAAAAGTGATATTTGATATTGTTGTTTTCTGTTTTCTTTCTTTTGTTACAAATTATATCGAACAATGAAACACTTAGGCAAGTACGTACAGTCACGAGCAATAATATGTATACACTTTAGTACCCTGTCACAATAACTTTTTTGACATGTCAAAGCAATAATGAGGAAATTCAAAAACACATATGATGACAAGGTACTAAAATGTGTAGGTATATAATATTGCTCGTGACTGTACAAACTGAAGGTATTGCCTTCAGTTTGTACTATAGGTCACTATAAACGTAGTATAAGGACCTCTAACTTCTTATTTTACTAAGTTCTTATTTTACTATGCTATAAACGTATAAAATAGTATTAGGTCTTTTTTACTTACGTTGTTGAATAAAAATATTGCAAATGGAAATGTATTTAATAACATTTCAAAAATGCATTAGCATTTATTTTCCAAATGAGTATTAGACAAAGAATAAACATTTTTGCGAGGGAATATTTGAGGCCACAGCATTCTGCACCAAATACTAAAGTAAATCTGGTGATTAAGAGCTTTTAAGATAAAACTGAAATTAAAATATGAAAATACAAATGCATCTGCTTACAGTCTAAAATAATTTTTTGCCATCGCTGTTCTCGTATTTCGCTTTTCGTTTTTTACGGCCAGCTCGAGTTAAATGTTTATTTAAATATTAAAAACGGCTTTGAATCATTGTTAATGCATTTTTTGGTGGCATTGGCCTGATATATAGAGACTAGAGAATTTACTAGCAATATGAGGTTGATAATCATAGAATTCACTAAGTAAATAGTTTTATCATAGAAAGCCAAGATTACCGAGAAACAGTGTAAAATTATGATATCAGAGTAGATGGTTCGCTTAGTGAATAAAGTTTAATGATTTTTATAGTATCAATGACAAAAGAGAACTCGCGTCACCTGACTGTAAGTGATTACCGACGTCCACATATGTCCGCAACCTCAGAGGTTTCGTAGATGCCTTAACGGACAGATGAATACACCTATCCTAGCTATTTCTATAATATAGTGTACATAGTTATATAATGATATCGTTTACGCGATTGTTACTTTGCAATGAAATTATTTAAATGGATTTCTAAATCTTCAGGTACGTTTATTAACTTATGACGTCAGCCCCGTCAGGACATCTGCCATCTCTGTCTCCCTGACCATGGTTGCTGTAAAGCTTCTGAAACTTGAGGATTGTAAAATATATTTTTTTTATGGTATAGGAGGGCAAACAAGCAGCCGGAGCCATTGTCATGACTACCGACGAACACAAATATCCGCAAAGAGACTATACAGATGCGCTTCCCTCCTTTCTCCTCCCACTTCCATGAGCCACCGCCTACTTACACACCGCACGAAACGCGACAGCACAGCTGTCATTTTACGCCGGTCTCGTGTAAGCGAGAGGTACCTCCCCGGTCGTACCGGCCCAATTCGACTGCATGCAAGCATGTGTGGAACTACCTCTTACCAAATAAACCGCGAGAAAATCAGCGATTAGTTTTATTATAGAGTTATATAATTTAAAATATTGCTAAGTAGGTTCTCTATATTCTTCAATCTTGTGAATAATGTGCATAGTAATTGAGGCTTTATGTTTCTAATGGTACTACTCGTAATGGAACTCTTTTTGCTATAAAACTTCACTTCATTCTAGCATTTTCCATTAAAATTATTAGTTACGTCCCACATATTATGTGGACAATATATAGAAGGATTAATTTTACTTTCAATTTTTAATTGAAACTTCAATATAGGTATGAAATGAGTTGGTTTCATATCATATTCTGCTTGATTGACTTACTATGAATGAGCAACAGAAACTACTAGATCGATCAAGCTTATTTTGGTATATAGGTTAACCCATATATCTAGGAATGTCTGAGAAACTAAATTTAAAATTTAATATTTAATATGTGATCTACAATAGATTATGTTATCGGACTACAACATACCGCACAGTATAGCCACGACTTCACGTCGATATCATATAGAGATCGGCCTCGGCCTTGATTCGTAAATTGGTGTAATGCTTATAATAATATCCATAAAATATAACTTTCGATGGAATAAATACACAATTTTTTGGCACTAAAATTATTTCATTACATTATTTGGATTTCTTTAGATGTTACATAAAAAATCTTTAAAACACAGTTTTATAAATGGTCATAAACTGATATTTGCTCAAATAAATCATTAAACATCTTTCTTTCATTGAAATAAATACACAATTTTTGGCACTAAAATTATTACGTATAATACAATAATCTGGATTTCTATAAATGTCACATAGAAGGGTAAAAACTTGATAACGCAGTTTTAGAACTGATGATAAACTAATACTGCTACTAAGTATTTTCAAATAAGTCGTGATATAACTTTCGTTGGTATACACAATTTTTTGGCACTAAAATGATTCTATTACATTATTCTGGATTTCTTTAGACGTTACATAAAAGGGAAAAAACTTGATAACGCAGTTTCGCAACTGAAGATAAATCTTATCCAATCCAACGCACAGATTCGCCAAGTTTTTTCTGCCTCATTGAAGTGGGTCAGAGTTTACGAGTATGTTAACACGCATCCTTGGGCTTGAGGAAGATTTATTATATAAGTATTGATAATTATAGATGACGTACGCCGTCCCACCTGCTACCTTACCTTTAGGTTTTCGTTTTACTTTTTTACGCGGGAATATTGATTGTTCGATTTACGATTGTAATGATATTGATTGATGAACTTGACAGTATTTTTTTTTAAATATAGTATAAGGCAACAAACAAGCAGTCGGATCTATTTACGTGAATACCGGCTACTTACACACCGCACGAAACACGACAACACAGCTATTTACGTCAGTGTCGTGTAATCGAGAAGTACCTCCCCGGTCGTGCAGGCCCAATTCGACTGCATGAATGCAGCTCTTTTTTTCTACAGATAAATTTTGTTTTACTAACTATAGATACCATTTTACATCTCCAAAAATGTTATACGAAAATGAAGATTTCATATATCGAGTCGTTTCAGAGGGGTCCGACCACAAACACCGTAACAGAATTTTTTATACAATATTTATGGGTGGATTATTATTTATGAGTACATGAGTGCTCGCTCACTTTACAAACGACGGGATGAATAGTTTCACGGACCGGAACGACAAAGTCGCTCGCGTAACCTTTCGCTTACATAACAGGGAGAAGTGATGTTGCGTTTTGTTCGAAAGAGCGATGGTTTATACATATAGAGATATGACGTGAACGTGCGGATTTTTTTATTCAAGAACAAACGAGCAATCGGAGTCAATTTTATGACTACCGACGCCCAGAGTCATCAGCATAAAGGTTATACGGATGCGTCCTTTCTCCTCCCTCCATGGTCTTATTTTAGTACTTTAACAAGTGGAGTAGATATGTTCTACCAAAGATTGTGAGTCCTGAATTCGAAGTTGAGTAGTTAGTGGTGTTACGTCTCCGTGCGGAGAACATGTAAAGCCGGTGTTATGCCTTTCCTCCAGCCGAGTCAGACTTCCGTCCCATCGAAATACGAGAATGATGGAATAGAGAGTGCTCTTGTGTATATGCACATACTTGTGCACTATGATATGGACACAGCCACCGAAAGTCTACTAGGAGGATATTATATTGTTATTACTCTAGTAATAAGTTTAATCAAGACTCTATTTTATGGTATAGGAGGGCAAAAGAACAGTCAGCCATTTTCATGACTACCGACGCTCATAGACATCCGCATAGAGGCTATACAGATGTGCTGCCATCCTTTCTCCTTCTTCCTGCATGGGCTTACCTTGGGTACTTACACACCGCACGAAACGCTTTCATTTCTACAATTGAAATTTCTGAACAAAATTTATTTTATGAAACACTTTAATGTGAAGCGAAACTCTATTCGAGCACTAATTTTAAACAGTAATAAATTACTT
>LUGF01019844.1:159179-170323 GCA_001625245.1 Calycopis cecrops
ATGCTCATCATGTATCCTCACCGTACTGCAGCATTCAGAGGTAGTTTTAGGCATGCGGCAACCAAATGCTGGAATGACTTGCCACCACCAATAAGAGAAGCAAAAACCCTCACTTACTTTAAACGCAAGATAAAATCCTATCTCCTAAATCTGCAAATACACAAGTGAAAACAGTCTTATAAGTCTCTAGCATTTGGCATCAATATCGTGTGTGTATCTTGTAAATAAGATCTTTAGCCCTCTATTATATATATATATCATAAATATACTACTATGTATCCCTTAATTATGCTTATTTATACACCACTCAACACTCACTCTTCCAAAAATACAAAATATGTTTCTTACTTACCTATATATTATGTTATTACGTTATATGGATATATGTTTGCTTATGTGTATGTTTATAATACGTTACTATCTACTTTTTGTCACGTCTCAGTTATCCCTTCTCTTTGAAACCTCGCTAAGGATGTCACAGAATATCGGTGTTGAAGATATCGACCTAAGATATTCTCAACATACGCCGAGTGGCACTCCTTTTCCAGTGCAAGGTTGCATTACCATTCACGTCCAATTATCCAATAATTTGTATTTAATATTATTGTTTTACTAAATAAGCTTGTTTTAAGTCTTTTTTTTGTTTGCTATACTCCACTTAGTCTCATGTATCATCACGTAACATTAATTTTGTAATATTAACAACATTATGTCAGAGTTGAATTTACTGTGTACCGAGATTATATGTCATAATTGTCCTATACGTGTTTTGTGTAATGTTGTCTTGCTTTTGGAATAAAGATATTCTATTCTATTCTATTCTATTCTATATATTAAACGAAATAATGACCATGATGAGAAACAACAAACATAATTACATCACCTATTTATTATTATGAAATACGTTTTGGGGTTCTTTAAGAAAAGAACATGGATACTCACATCTCATTGGTTGAAAATACGCCTACAAGATTTCTGGGTTTGCTGGATTTGGGATGTCTATGGGCGGGCTTTTGGTTGCCCCTATTTTATAAAAATGGATGTCATATTTTGACTGGGAGTGGATGGGCAAAAACTTTACTTTATGTATGTGAGTACCGATTATAAAAATATAAACATAAATATTATACCATAAAAATCTTCGGTTTCATTTACATATCAAAGAAGATTCAACGTTGGGTTGATTTGTAAAACCTTTGCATTACAGATGCGGTTTAACATTTATCATGAGAAATGTATTCAAAAGTCAACAACGGCATTTCTCCAATATTTTGCATTCGACGTGACAAACCCGCTTAACAATGACTTGCTGCTTGTTATCTGCAATACACCACAAAATATTGCTCTATATTTTGTACTAAATTCTCAATGGATTTGTGCTTATTTCTTCAGGAAGGACAGTTTCACATTTTCGCAATAAACTTTGTGATAAGCACAAATGATGTTTACTTTCATGATTAAGTTTTTTATTTTATTTGGAATAATTTTGTAAGTTGTTCTTTCAAATTGCAATAAATTTTAACAATTTACGCTCGTATTAGGTTATTCTGCATTTTGGCAACTATATAATTTTATTAAAGTAACACATATATTTTCTAATAGCATGGACGATCCTAAAAAAGATACGCTATTTTTAATAAAAATAAATATTTCAAAAACAGTGAATGTTAGCTACAACAGGCGAAAATTAAGAAAACATGTTGACGTAACGAAGACATTTCTGCGCTACTTATTGGAATTGGCGGTTACTGGACACCGACTACGGTTTAATTTCTAGACGTCTGGTTTAGTCTGTTTTAAAATTTTATAGTTTATTTCTTTTTGGCAACAATGTTGAATGTTTCTAGCTGTTAAGTTAATAATAAAACATTTAAACAAAATGAAGCTATGATGACTAAATTCATATAAAAATACTTATGATAATCTCAGTACCTAGCAAAAAATATAGAAAACTTGACATGGAGCCGCAATTCGTTCAAATCTCTTCCGAGATCATCACGGATTTCACTCGAACTGCAAGCCTAAAGCTGGATTTGATTGCCCCATTCACTTGCAACGTTTCAATATCGACATGGAACATGCCAATGAATTGCGATTCGTAGACAATGTGTAATTTGTAACTCGGTTTCACTCAACATCAATTTATATTCATGACTTCGACGTCAAATGCCCGATGTCACGTGGCGGGGATTTGATAATTGAAATCATAATTTCACTCACATCATGCAGCTCTAATTTTCAAGTGGCTCTCTTGTATATCTAAGCTCGTAATTACCTGACTGCATTTGTGGTTAAGTTTTTCATATGTATATTTTAGACTCAGTAAAACGTGAAAATGGGTACGGAATTGTCTTCATTGTTAAAGGGTTGTACCTTAATTAACACAAAATTTTAAAGCGTCATGTTGATTTTTTGTGGATATGAACAAATACTTTATTTTCGGAGCTTGGAAGAAACTATTCTCATAATTTCTGAATTTTACTTTGCACTCGCTACATCAAAAACACTGACATTTAGGAAAATGACACATTGGGCTTGTTGCGTGCCAAAAAAGTGTAACTTGTTATTTGCGTACACACACGTTTTATTATAAGTTCTTCTCAGTTTTTTTATTAACAACACGAATGACGATATATTTATATATAACATTTGATTATTATAAATCTAGAGATATTAACATATTTTCACGACCCAGTTAAAACGCTCATCTATCTTTCACGATCTAAATACGCGTCAAGGATAGGCGCGATAAATGGTTTCATTTCCATGACGCATTTGTGTCAATATTTCATGAGCAGGACCCGTAATATCACAAACTCTTAGCTCAATAAAAACGTACCGGCTTTTTGGTTAGATGACTTTTTCAGCGCTAGTTGCGCTTATTACAATGTGTTAACGAATAGTTTGGGTTATATAGTAATTATTAAAACGAATAATTTATTGATTGGTATTTAATAGGGTGTATCTGATTTAAATAATACTTTTGCAGGGATTTATGTGCCATCTCCCATGCTCATCGACTGGCTTATGGGATTTGGGGTGAATAATACTGAAGCGACAAAGGTGTCGGCTTTCACAGCTGATGAAACCTAATGAAAAAACTTACCTACTTCTGAATTAACACCATTCTTGAACTACGAAGCTATTTTCGTATCGAATTCCTAATCCTAGAGCAGCGGTGTCGACTTGAAGGGTTAGAAGTGACGGCAAAGTTTCGCGTGGTTTGGACGACTTTGGATAAGTTAGCGTGCTGCCATATTGTCACGCCGATAACCGCTACACAAAACAATCATGGCCTGCATTGTGACAATTCTGCCTTAATATGTGTACCTATATAAGGATTGAATAAAACAATATGCATTTTTAGGATTCCGTAACTAAAAAGTAAAAACGGATAGCTAGAAAACTGAAAATTTAACTTATTATGTATTTCCGTTGACGCTATAGCAACAAATATTAAAAAACATTAATGGGTGGTCCCCATAAAATAGACGTGTTTTTTTTGTATTTTTTGCTCAATATTAATAACAGTAACAGGTAGACGTTTGCCAGGCAACAGCCTATATGGCAATGATGGCAAGGAACCCTTTGTGCGCGAGTCCGACTAGTATTTGCCCGGTTTTTTTACGAACATACCTCATCAAATTCGTGTATAAAACGTATTACTAAAACAACAAATCAAATATTATGCTACGTATCCATTCGATCCATTAGAGTTTGGAATGAACCGTTAGTTAATTCAGTTAAAATACACATATCTGTCCATTTGTACGATAGAACTCAAACACAGAATAATGTATGAAATGGAGAGTGAATTTGGTTATAATTTCAGTCGCTTGAAGCAACAAAGTTGGATAACTAAACTATATCTAACAGAACACCCGAAAAGGGGGGAGGAGGGCAACGTAACTGTTATAACCTTTAAGCGGATATCTATGGGCGTCGATAGTTATAAAAATGGTCTTTCTTTGTGGTATAAGGGGGCAAACGAGCAATTTGAGCCTTTTTCATGACTACCGTCTACTACGTCCATAGACTTCAGCGGGGCGGTTACACAGATGCGTTGCCCTCCTTCCCCCAGTCCATGGGCCACCGGCTATTTACAAACCACACGAAACGCGACAGCGCACCTTTCACTTTTCACCCGTGTCGTGTAAGCTAAAGAGGCTTCCCCGGTCGTACCTACCATCCCAATTCAGCTGCATGCAGCGTGGAACTATTTCTTACTGAAGGTTTGCCCCTTTATACTATAAAAAAACTGGTGTATCTATTTGGTATTCACCACCAATTCATCGCCATCTCCCACGATACTTGTCGACGCGGCGCATCAACTATTAATCCCATCCAAATCCCGGTCCCCACGAATTCGATCCACCTGCACACATGAATAAAAGATACGCTTTCAACTTTGAAAGTTTTTTGAAATAAATATGTATGAACTGTCATACCTTTTTCAGTAGAATAGTGCCACAATGCATGCATGCATGTAGCCGAACTGGGCCGGAAAGACCGGGGAGGTACCTCTCGCGTGAGAGTGAGAGGTACCTCTCGTCGTGTCAGCCTTCTTCGGCTTTGTTGCTACCTCTTAATGTTTCTACGTCTTACTGTACAAACACAGATACACCTATGTGTATCCTACTAATATTCAAAATGTGAATGCAACTCGTATTCACATTTATAATGTTTAAACTACTCAACCGATCATAATGTAACTTTGTATAGGTATATACACATATTTCTCAAGGTATCAGAAATATGTCTAGGTGTATGTGTATATTCCTATTCCTATAAGATTATCCTATCCCTATATTACCTCTAGGGACAGGATACATTTTATAAAAAAAATAGAAGGGTCAAAAAATATTGTGACTGATATTGGAATTCTATTGCAGTTCTATTTGAATGTAATGTTTATTGATATTTACTTAAGGGCTTCAACGAGCGAAGCTACGGGGAAAAACTAGTAGTTTATAAATGGAGTATCATTTTTTTGCGTTTCTATAGAATATGTTGAATCTACCCTACATTTTTCCGCTTTTTATTTTGGTAGGCTGTGGAATTAAAAGTGTATGTAAAAAACAAAAACTGGTAAAAACTCAGCTGACTCCAATTACGGAACACTAATAAAACTAGTTAGTTCCATGCACTCGTCTAGTTGGCAAGTTGAATTGCACCAGACTATTGGTGGCCTAGTTTTTTTAATAGCATAGTAGAACAAACGAGCAATCTTAGCCTTATGTGAAAGCTGTGCCGTTGCGTTTAATGCTGTGTGTAAGTATCCCGTGGCGCATGTAAGAGAGAGGAGGATGGAGGGCAACGAATCGGTATACCCCTTTGTGCGGATATCAGTGGACGTCGTGGTCTAGAAAATGCCTTCGACTGCTCGTTTGCCCACTTATACTATTATAAAAATATAAAAAGAAGAACAATTTTAAGCGGAGAACAATATAAATGCAAAAATGTTTTTCTTGTTTGTCGCAGTCTTCGCAATCGACGTATTTGTATGAGGAGAATAATGAACGCGAGGGAGACAAATATGTGAGGATCGTGACAGGTGGCACTCGGCCCTCTCTTCCTACCCCATTAGGGAACTGGGAAGGCGTGGTGTTGTCTTTATCGTTTTCCTGGCTTCTTCATGGATAATATACCTCTCGTATATTAAATATTCAGATAAACGTACAGATTTTTTTGTAATAGAATATTTTTTCATTAATATTTTGTTTCAGTCTAGGCTAAAAGTAAAAATCAATTTATCATGAAATGGCAAAACTTATAGGTTACGATACTACCTAATAAGCTAATAAGCTATAGAATATTTTCTATACTTACTTTTTGGTCTTTACAGACAGCTAGTAATTACTCTTAAAATTTTTATGGTTACAATAATATTTATACTTTGCAACTTCATAAAAAAATAAATGAAATCAACTAATTTCGAACAACTAAGATCCATATATGGGTTAGTAACATTAATAACTTAATATTAGTGTTAGTTACAATTACCAGTTACAAATACAATTATAAACATGTCTTAAGTTTAAGCAAATATTACTCAACAATAAAACAACTTTAACGGTTTTTGTCGCGGCTTATTTAATTATTATACAAGCCAGACGTTTCAGAAGCTTTACAGCAAATGAAAATGAAAATGAAAATGTTTTTATTTAAAATAGAATTACAGGAATTACTTTTTGAACGTCAACAATTAAATCTACCACCGGTTCAACCCTAGCACTGTCCTGAGAAGAACCGGCGGAACAAACTCAGCGGGCCTCATGTTGTGATGATATGTAAAAGTAAAAGTAAAAGTAAAATTAAAGTAAAAATAAAAGTAAAAGTAAAAGTAAACGTAAAAGTAAAAGTTAATTATGATCAAGAGCCCATCCGCCCATGGTTGCTGTAAAGCTTCTGAAACGTTGGGCTCGTAAAGTAATTAAGTAAACCGCTATAAAATCCGTTAAAATTGTTTTTAATGTAATTTTATAATCTTTTATAGTTGACAAACTTATCGATATAAGATAGTAATTTATGTGTAGAGTTAAAAGCCTGTAAAATAATATAATAGGCGCGTCCTATAAAATATATCGGTTTATCGATAACATGTGTATTTTTATCGTAAAATTTCCCTCGTGGATATTAATACGACATCACGCGTCGGGCCGTAGGCACACATGTTTGGACGGGAAAATGTTTACGCCACGCCTGGACCCTTCTCAAACAACGCCGATAATGGAAGTCATTCAATATTGTCCCCTATTACCATGCCGGCTTTTGTTTTAGTCTGATTTATAATGGTTTTTATAAGCTGAAGGGCAGTCGAGGCTTTTTGGCGAAATTCACGTAATTATGATGTATTTTCAATCGTCCAGCGAAAAGCTATCACACGAAACGTGCCCACTTAGAATTCTGATATTATGTTAGCGAGAGGTACATGCTAAGTCAGTCCTAATGCAGCTGCAATGTAGGTTAAAAACCTTTGTAATAAGTAATGCCATTGCTAACAGTAACAGACTTGGCTAGGACACCTTTTTTTTTTTGATGACGCAGGGGAATGCCTTTACGCACGATACCGGGGAGCCTGGGTGACTCCCGGGCCTGTGTCGGGCTCGGCGATGTAGTGTTCGCCCCTACCGACTAAACCCCTGCGGGTGTCTTCAGCCGCATTAATTGTAGGGCCCCGGATCTAAAAGCAACAGGGCCCCCCGGCGACAGGCTGGCCTCAGTGACAGGACCAGACTCTTCCTCCTTAGGGACTGTCCGGCATGCCTTTGACAGTCCCTTACTCCATGATGAGACGGTGCAATGGGGTCAGGTGCCCAGCCTAACCCCTGGTCCCATAACTTGATGCGTAAATTTTAACGCATTTCTACGTCCTCTGGCTAGGACACCTGCGGAAGGACTTAGTCTACAAAATGTTAGCAGTGCAGCTGGTATGTGAAATGTCTAGAAAGGTTTTGTTGTCATCACGTCAAGGAATTTGAAATTATCCTAATTTGATAAATCGTTTTAGTGTTGACGATTTTAAACTTGGTATTCCTTTTATTATCTTTTTGTTAGGTAGGTCTTATCGTTATTCTTTAGAAATTGAATTATAATTAAATGACTTTTTTAACCGACTTCAAAAAGGAGATTCTTAGTTTGGACCTAGATCTACTTATAGAGTGATACACTCCTCGTTTTCCTTTTTATGTGATTGAGATCCTATTTTTTTATTACATTTTATCCTTTTAGATAACTGGAATTTCAACTAAGCTCTCTACCAGGGGTTTGATCCTAACAAATGCAGCGCTTGAAAAATCTTTGCATATTGCACAGACCCACTTTGCAAATGTCGCCAGCCCGTGATATCTGAAGTATGTCTCGCATTAAGCAAAAGTGAATTACAGCGTAACACTCCCCTTACGTGATGCGTAGGCCGCATAAGTGCTTGATAATTACATTTTGAAGGATGCTCTATATGATATTCGCGATAAATTATATTAATATACAATTTTTATTATCAAACTAGCTGCGCCCCGCGGTTTCACCCGCGTAACTTTCGATCCCGTGGGAATATCGGGATGAAAAATAGATGTTGGCCGATTCTCAGACCTACTCAATATGCTCACAAAATTTCATGAGAATCGGTCAAGCCGTTTCGGAGGAGTATGGCAACGAAAACTGTGACACGAGAATTTTATATATTAGATAAGGCACAAAACGAGCCGGTATACCCACAGGCTTTCAAAACCAGGGGAGCTTTCCGTGAAGAACGCGTGCCTTGCTAGCTAGTATATATGTATGTAAAAGGCAAACCTGTACGACTTAAGTATCCAACGCCCAGCCGAAAGTACTGTACCTAGAAATACCTACTTTTATCTATTTTTATTATGTGCCTATGGTATAAGGTGACAAACGAGCAGTCGGAGCCATTTTCAAGACTACCAACACCTAAATACATCCACATAGAGGCTATACAGATACGCTGCTCCCCTTTCTCTGCCCACTTCCATGTGCCACCGGCTACTTACACACCGCACGAAATGTTACAGCACAGCCGTCACTTTACACGGGTATCTTGTAACAGAGAGATATCTCCCGGGTCGTGCCGGCCCAATTCGCATAGCATTCGCAAGCATGCATAATGTAAGAGTGTTTTTATTATACATTATAAGTATGTATAAATATAATAATAGGGGGGAGAACTTTATAATAATAAATAATAATATCGTCCTAGCCGATTTCGTCTACGGCGGCCGTCTCTATAGAGACAAGCCATTTGCGCAGGACATATTATAGTGCACAAGTGTGCGCGCAAACACAAGTGCACTCTCTGTTCCCTCACTCTCATATGCCGATGGGACGGCAATCCGACACGACCGGTGAGAGATCAGGCGCAGGACCGACGGCTTAACGTGCTCTCCGAGGCACGGGGGTGTATCACCGCCAACTTCCTGACTCCGGACTGTTATTAGAAATTGGAAAATCCCAATAACAATTTTTGGTCCGACCCGGGATTCAAACCCAGGACCTCACGTCTGTGGTTGAACACGCTTACCACTAGACCACGAGGCAGGGGAGAACTTTATTAATAATACGACGGGGGTGAAACCGAGCGGCATAGAGAGTTAATATACATTTAATGTTTTTGCTCTATCTACGAGAGTATATTCGCGTCATATTGTTTACTTAACTCAATATAATTTCATTTTTGATACAAATATAATTTAGTTAAAATTGTAGACCTTTTGTTATATAAATAATATATACCTTAGAGGAGAGAATTTCTCAATTCCCGACCCTTGTCTGAGGTGAGCTGAGTTTTATGTTTAAGGAGAACCTTCTAAGAACAATAATTCAACAAAAAAGAAAAAACAATCTCAGCGAATATTTAAGGCCTCTATTCAAACTTATTTATTCGTTATATTTAAGAGCAAGGGCACATTGTAGGCAAATAGAACTTTTACAACCTGGAAAGTAAGTCTAGTTTATAGCACATGCGTGATATAATGACTATCTTATTAGGAGCTTCGAGTCACATGGTATTTGACTTTGTTACCTGAGGTGACATGTTTATATTTTTTTATTGCATCTGGGAGCAAACGAGCAGTAGATCATTTTCATGACTACCAACGCCCATCGACATTCGCATACAGGTTATAAAGATGCGTTGCGTTTCTACCTCCCTCCACGGGACGTCCGCTACTTACCGCACGAAACGCGACAGCTAACCTGTCATTTTAGGCCGGTATTGTGTAAGCGAGAGGTACCTCTCGCCGGCCCAATTCGGTTGCATGCATGTGGCTTGGCACTACCTGTTACTATACGTTGGGCCTGTTGCTACTTCGTATGATTTTAATCCTCACATTATTGAATCTTTAAATAGTTTTCAGGTAGTTAAACCTTTTTGCACCTTTATTAACTCAAAGCACACAATGTAATGTGCGATGTATTTACGAAGCTGTTACTGGCACGCGACTGGCATGAGGGTTGTTTTTGCCAAAAACCCCGCGCCGTGAATTATTGTACAAAGTTTCAACTCTACCGGTTAAATGAAATGCTGACGCAATCGATAGCCAATATAAGAGTGTGTAAGGAATGCAGTATAACCCTACTTATAAATACTATAAATGCTTTATTTATAGGTTGTGAGTTTGTTTGTTAATCGTTCGCTCAAAAATCACTGCCGTCATCGGTACTTCCGGACGGAGACGAGTGTAACTTTATGCCGTGGTGTTGTTACGAATGTTCCTGCGCTGCGTCTTGCCTTTCAGGACCGATTGGTTCAAGAGGTAGCTTGATTGTTTAATACTCATGTGAAACGCGGATTCGCATGGCACGCAGGTCTTAGATGTTTATATTTGTATTTCCATAAAAAATGATATTAGACATTTCCATGAATTTATAAAATTCTATTACCTGTAATACTAGGTGCTAAATTGGGCTACCTTGAAGAAGAAGAGCAAGAACTTGGCAAGAAAAAGGGGTTAATCCTTTTTGAAAGGTCAACGTCGCAACTGTCCTCTGGTGTAGCGGAGGTCTATGGTCGTTAGTAATTACTTAACATTAGGTGGCCGAGCTGCACGTGTGCCTCCAATGCTATAAAAATATCACTTAACGGGTGCAGGTAAAATTTGACACAGATTTATTTTACAATCGGAGAGTAACATAGACATCACTAACATTTTTATAAATAGTTTTAAAATAGCATTGCTTTCTAAAAGTGTGCTAAGTATGGCTCCTAAAATCTATAAAAAACTTCCTGTTAGCATTAGACAACGCAGTAATTATTTAATTACAAGAAACAGCCTTAAGTTTCTATTAATTAATAAATGTTACTACAGTGTCACTGAGTATTTCAATGACAACTTAACTTAGAATATATTATATTTTTTTTAAAAACAATTAATTTTATTTGAATATGAATGTAAACAGATAATATTACCTATATATAGATTTTGTTTATTAATAACATTATTACTAAGTATTGACGTAATCATACTAATATTATAAATGCGAATGTAAGTTTGTTTGTTACCCTTTCACGCGAACCGATCATCATGAAATTTTGTACACATGTTCTTGGAGGTATTAGAAGTAACATAGGATAGCTTTTATCCCGAAAAAATGTTCCTGAGGGATGCCATGGAATGATTTTCCACGAT
>LUGF01019844.1:192136-209441 GCA_001625245.1 Calycopis cecrops
ACTAATCTTAAAAATGATGACTTGGTCCAATTTTATACTTGGATCGACCACTTGTTAATCACAGTGGGTCAGAAGACCAAAATTTATAACATGACTGATGAACCGGTGTTTTATTTAGAATAACTCATGTTCTTTACAATTTAATAGGTGACGTATTCCAAAAAAACAGATTAAATGTTTCGTTGCACTAAAAGGATAATTAGATTTACTATAAGTAAACAGATAGTAACTCAGTAAAATAGATTAGGTTTAAACATCAAACAGTGTAGTATATTTGATTTATTTGATGCGCAAATTTAGTGTGCAATTCAGTATTTTTGTTAGCAATTTTGAATACTTTGATAGAAAAATGTGGATTTACAGTTGTAAGATTAAATACTACCCATATACAAAAGCCAAATACGCCCATTCTCGTTCTTAGTATTGTTAAAACAGATAGAAAAATTTTCAGGTTAAGTATATGGAATAAGAAAAACTTATAGGTATATAACAGTATTTATAGACTCTATACTTATTGGAGCTGGCTCCTTAAAGAACTATTAAAGTGCGTGCTGTATTAAATCGATTAAACTGCGATCGAGCGTATGTAGTATCGGCGTTTACAACACTTACTTTTCTTACGTCTCTTGCGCATCTTTCACTTACTGTAGAGTAAACACTAGTCGCCTGTCGAAGCTGACACTATGTTTTATCTCATTTCAGTAGTATGAATTAGTTTTAAATAAAACTCAGTATTAATGCATACAACATAGCCTACAAATTCGTTCGCGTAGCGTAGTAATATCATAATCAAAGTGATTTGTTATTGTTTGCTTGCAGTGTGCCGAAATTCCGATTTCCCGTAGGAATGAGCGATTTTCCCGCAGTAAAAAGTGTTTTTGATGTTGACCAGGCTTAGTATCTATACACCACAAAAACAATCATTCGAATCCGTTCAGTAGTTTCGGAGATTAGCCCGGACAAAAAGACAAACAAAAAAATTAAAAATCATTGAAATTTTAAAAATTCTATTTGAACATCGCCCCCAATTAGTTTTTCCTAAATATATTCAATGTACAGACACACGAATTTTACTGTTTTATTATATGTACCTATAGATAGATACATTATAACTTTCATTTCGATTTCTTATTTCTTTACATTGATATCTATAAAAATGGATATAAAAAGTAATCATTGATATTTGAATATTCGGCATAAAAGTGTAGGTACTATCCTATAGTGGTTGTTGTCAATATTATGCGAATACGCAAACACAGATCGTAAAATGCAACGATAAACTCGAGACGAATAATGTTAGTGTTTTTTGATGTCCTGGTATTGTAGTTAAGGCAAACTTTGTTGCTATTTGAAACACGATATATCATATATGCAATGCAAACATATGTAATAAAAATGTGAGTATTTGTATTATTTAACTAATCTGACGTTGAAAGCTACAATTATTTATTAGGAGTTAGATTTGTTGATATCGAGAATTAATTTATCCATAGCAGATTTAATATTTTTAAGTGTTGGCGTATTTTACACAAACCCTTGGGTTGATAAATATTACACTTTACGTCTCAATAAAAAAACAATTAACATAATTTATAAAATAGAAAAAAGCTAATGCTAAACTATGTAAAATAAATAGAAAGTAAATGAACAATATTTAAGCCGTAGACGATATTTTTCGCCAAAATTGACCGAAAATGTACACCGTCTACGGTTATATAGCTATGTTTTGTACATCAACTATTGGACTAAGTATGGTTTTAGTACTTATATTTTAATTGTTTTTTATTTACAGATGTACATAATATTTGTATGTACAAAACAACCTCAAGATTAAATTAAAACTGTAAATACATTAATTTATATTTATTTAAGAGTGTAAAGACATTTATAAATTTAATGTAATTACAAGGTATTTATCTCTTTTATAGGGTTATCGCTGCATATAAAATCAGTTGGGGTTTTATTTAAAAGAGCTCTGTCCGTAAATATGCTAAAAAAGGAGAGAAGAAACAAAAAATGTAAAACATCTGTTGAATAAAATCCACTAGTTAATTAAAAAATGATATTATAAGGACGCTTTAATAAAAAAATATAAAACGCAACGTTACTCCTGCCATTAATTCCATTAGTAGTTTTTGTTAGCTTCCGACGTGCATTAAAGCTGATAGCGTTTTTCTCTTTCAATTTAATAGCAGGAAAGGCCGTAATTCATTACTCTATAGTTCCATAAATAAGCGATTTTCAATGAATGTTATATCATTATTATGAATTGCAGCTAAAGTTGTGAGATGGCGTGTTTGAGGAGTGTCACTCACTTTGTAGAAGGTACTGCTTCATTGCAGCCCAACCAGACCAGCACAACTGGGGATACACGCCGGCCTTATATGAATTATTGGTAATTCTAGCGTTACATGCAGTTTTTGCGAATTTAGGTGACCGAGAGAAAAAAAAATAAAAAGAAAAATAAAAACATTTTTTTTCAAATTTAATCTTATGTGATTGAATATGCATTAAGATCTGTAGCCGAAATTAGGCCAACATTTTTTCCGAATTTTGCAAAGTTTAAATTTTTTCGGAATTTTTATCTTATTTATATTATATCAATTACAAGGGTTAGATCTTGTCAAAAATACTACCAAGCCTGTCTCATAACATTGTATATGTTATTTTATACTATAAAATATTGATAAAATAAGTTTTGTCTTCTGAACAGAAATATTCAACTGTTGGCTCGAAGCCAAGCAGTGATTAACAGCTTCACTTGTTATGGTCGCTTAATAAACACTTCTTTAAATATAGCCTAGAATAGAATAAATGACCCAACTTTATGATGCCTCTTAAGTTATCATAAAAATAAATAGCACCTACTTTCATGGCAAATGTAAGATTTAAAATGGAATTTTATGTCCGCTATGAAAGCAGATATCCAGTGTGAAGCACAAGACTAGAGCATTTAAAACATTAAATGGTACCAAGACGACCAGATAAGGTTTGTTAGCACTGCTAAACTCCATTGATGCATTGCAGCTTCGTACGGCGATGCTGGCAATTTTTTTTTTAATGTGTCCGGTGTGGAAAAACGGCAACATTCTATATTTTATTATTTGTTTGTAGGACGTAAGCTTCGGGATTACAAATCCAATTATAAAAAAAATGTATGATAACAGAAGGCTATAACAGAGAATAAATAAAAATGATAGCTGAAGATCAATGCCAGTGGAATGCTATGGGAGAAGCATATTATGTCCAAGTGTGTGATCATCATTGTTACATAATTTATCATGATCAGTGGACTGATCACGATGAATTATGTATATGTAATATCCAACCATTAACGACAGATATTCACGCCACAGTGTAGCTACATGCGTTCATTAATGGGCCAGTGCTTTATGGCCATACACTACGTCACCAACGGAATGTTAATTCCTGTCGCACGTCACACTAAGTGTCCCATTGTATAATGACGCCACGTCGTGTTTCAATCAAGCCTATCATTAATTAACAGTAGTAGTGTGAGTTTATAGGAGCTGCCTATCGCTTACATGTGTGTGTACTCAGTAAGAGGTAGTGCCATGCTGTGTTCCTCCGCTTACACGATACAGGAGTGACAGCTGAGCTGGCGCGTTTCGTGCGGTGGCTCATGGAGGAGGGAGGGAAGCGCTGTATAGCCTCTATGAGGATCTCTTTGAACGTTGGGTAATGAAACTAACGCCATGTCATGTGTGTTTACCATTTATCTCTTTTTTATGGTATAAGGGGGCAAAGAAGAAATCGGAGTCATGTTCGCAACTACAGACACCCATATACCTCCGCACAGAGGTTACACAGATGCACTGTCCCCTTTCCTTCTTCTCTCTCCATGGGGCACCAGCTACTTGAACACCGCACGAAACGTGACAGCTGTGCTGTCACGTTTCGTGCGGTTTCGTGTAACCGAGAGATACTCCCCGGTCGTGCCGGCCCAATTCGGCTACATGCATGCATGTAGCGTGGCACTACCTCTTACAAAAGTCTCTTAATGCAGAGACGAGAGAGAGAGGAAGGGGCAGAAGGTTCTCGCAGAGGGTTTTGGTCAGTAGTGGCAGACACTAAATTTAACACGCCCTCACAGACTTCTTTGTCTTTTTTTTATGGTATAGGGGGGCAAACGAGCAGTTGTAGCCATTTTCATGACTACCGACGCCCATAGGCAGCTGCATAGAGGCTATACAGATGCGCTGCCCCCTTTCTCCTTCCACCTCCATGGGCCACTGGCTACTTACACACCGCACGAAACGCGACAGAGAGTACGTTCTAAGATTTATTCAGGTAGAACCCTTTTAATCTTACCAATGGGCTCAACCAGTTTTGAAAAGTCTCAACATGTCTGATACCTATAATCGAATTAGCATGGTAAACTGTGTTTTCTTATGACAGGGTAGGCGACCTTTATGTATATACGTGCCAATCTAAAAAAATGTTTAATGAGGACTTGTCATCAAATAACATTTTAATAACCTGAAAATAATAATAAAAAATATTATCAATTGAAATCGCATTATTTATCACTAAAAAACGTGCCCAAAATATTGTGTTACGCGCCAGCAATTGCAAACGTGCCATTGTGCATTGGTTCGCCATCCCTGCCTTATGATATTAATCGAATAGGTTCAAATCCTCAAATTGCCGCTGTGGAATTTCCGAGCTCGTACTCCGCGCGGTATTAAACTATCCACTTACCAGATAACAGGCGTTAAAAATTTTACAACCCCAGCTGAGGACATGATTGCGTATCTTGTATCTACTATCTATAAAGTTCTGAAGTAGAAAAATAATAAAGTTTAAAAAATATATAAAGAGGCAAACAAGAAATCGGAGCCATTTTCATGACTACCGACGCCCATAGATATCCGCATAGACGTTATACAGATGCGTTGCCCTCCTTCCTCCTCTTCCCTCTATAGGCCACCGCCAAATAATTGAATACGTTCTTAATAAGTACCTACCTCGAGATGGTATGCTGCATATTGCAGCTGAGTTGGACCGGCACGATCGAGGAGGTACATCTCACACGACCTTCGTATAGCATACCAGCTACATTGTGCGTTTTGTGAGGGCTGCGAGTTTCCATTGGCCCATGGAAAGAGAAGAAAGGCAACCTATTTGCATAATCTCTTTACGGATGTTTGGGTGTCAGTACTCATTAAAATGCTCTGAGTGCTCGTTTGCCCAATATCTCATTAAAAAAACAAGCATACCATTTGTACATGCATATATAAAAACCATAAACGCTCTTGCAAATGAGTAAACAAGACAGAAAAAGTTGGCTGAGTGATACTGTAATTCTATTACATACCGTCAGATGGAGCTCAATTCATTAGCCAGCTTGGCATTGGAGAAAGGTCACGGGTTCGATCACTTCCCCCGACGGGGACCAAGGACGACGTCATAAATCTTCCATCTGTTAAGTGGAACCCACGTAGTGTCGAAACGAATATTTTATTTTTATGTAACAACCAAGTTGGGTTACAATTTTTTATATTGAATCAAATTTGTATCCATTTAAGAATCGTTGGCTAACATTTTTTTATTGAATATTTTTTTATGCAAGAACCAAGTTAGCTAACATTTTTTTTATTGAATAAAATTTGTTTCTATCTAAGTACCATATTGGCCAATGTTTTTTTTATTTACTCAATTTTTATTATCTGAGAAACCAAGCTAGCCAACAATTTTTTAAATGAATCATTTTCTTTATCTAGGATATTTTTTTATATTGAATCAAATTTATCTTGTGTATTTCTGAAAAGGGTTCGGAAATTATTATCATTACAATATCCACTGTTGACGATAGTCTTAGACTATGCCTTACTACTGAATCCAACGACTACTGCGCCGAATTAGTATTCCGTCGCTTATTGTCTGCAAAGTAATTTGTAAAGTGGAACTGCATAACACGATATACCTACTCTAGACCTTTTTTAGGGTTCCGTACCGAAAGGGTAAAAACGGGACCCTATTACTAAGGCTCCGATGTCCGTCCTTCTGTCACCAGGCTGTCTCATGAACTATGATAGACAGTTGAAATTTTCACAGATGGTGTATTTCTGTTGCTGCTATAACAACTAATACAAAAAAATTAAATAATATGAATATTTAAGAGGGGCCCCATACAATAATTTTGTTGTTGTTTGGGTTTTGTTTTTTGTGCAATTTTTTACTTTATGGCGGTAATGTTGGTACGGAACCCTTCGTGCGCGAGTCCGACTCGCACTTGACCGGTTTTTTTGTTATCGCAGGATATTGCCTTTACGCACGCTACCCAGAACGGAGAACGGAAGAAACCAACCAGTGGCTCCTAGGTACAGTGTCGGGCTCGGCGTTTGATAGCCCCTACTGACTAAACTTCCTGCCTTGGTGCCTTCAGCCACTTTAAGTGGAGGGTCACGGATTTACAGGCTATAGGATCCCTCTAGCGATAGGCTGGCCTCGGCGAAAAGGCCATACTTCTTCTCCAAAGGGGAACCTACTCTGGCCCTAGCCTAGCTTTGGTTTGCTTCCTTTATTGGACATTAAACAACTTACGTTGAAATTTAAAACTTTAAAATACGTGTGTCTAAAGTGTTTTGTATCGTGTCACACTTGCCCCATAGACGCAGCTCACGATATCTCATAAGTTAAAATCCGTCAAGTCGCTAAGATTGCTACCTACTGCTGAGTACAATTGCTAAAAAAATGTTAGTCATGTAAAAATTATGAATGTCACAATGAACCACACTTTGATAGACGACAATTATTGTCATATGAAAAAATATCAGCATTTATTGTAATTAATTTAGGTCCATTATTTGTTGCAACGAAATTAAAGCAAGAAAAACGTTCGTCCGTTCCGATACAAACTGGACTTTGCTTTCTAAATAAAAAACGTACCTAATTCTAAAGTGAAAAATGCTAAAAGACGAATCGAGATAATTTTAACAAATGCAATACCAGCATTTCATTAAAATGGCATACAAATTAAAAACAACATTACCTGCCCTAACAGGAAAAAGGATAACATTCTATCGTTTTAAATTAAAATCACAATGGCAAAAATGAAATGGCCGTTACTAAAAAAATATACCGTAGCGAGATACAAACTGTTAACTCACGTTGCCCGGATCAATTTGTATAATATTTACATTCATTTGCGTTACACCTTTTATTGCATAGGCAATATGTTCGGAATTGTTTGAGCTTTGCTTTCCGAGAACAATGTGCATTTTTGTTGTGAGTTTGAAAAACACACGTATATCAATTTAAAATGTAATATATTTGAAGAGTGTTGAAGCAATTCAGCGGAAAGGGTGACTTTTAAAAGTAACTAATATGTCTCGTTGATATCACTAATTTTGGCTTTGTTTTTGTGTCATAGGCTTGCCCTGGCCTTGGTGTGGTTGATTGATACTCCCAGGACGACGATCGATCACCTACAAGTTTTCGTTAGCACCAACTAAAACATCGTCCTTGGTAACGTCGAAAATACACGATGGGGCGCACTGAATCATACCCCATTGAGGGGATGAGAGGTAAACATGCAGTTGATATATACCACCGCCAAAATCGGAAAATGAAAAATAGAACTCCCGTTTATATGTTCTTTTCTTGAACACGTATTATGTTTAGGTATATAAATAGATTTTATTTTTGATCTGTCTTGTTTCATTTCTATTTATATAAATACAGATCCCTTTAATAGTTCGATCCATATACGTGTTAGTTTTTCCGCCATGGTTAATACGCTGGGTGACGCGTATTTCATTTTAGCTAACAAGATTCGTGGGGTGTGATTAATTTGAACTAATTACGCCTTGGGATATTTGGCGCCGTTTGGACGGATTTACGAGGACGGCCGACATTTGGGATATGTATATGGAACAGGTATACACAGGCTGGATATAATATATAGCACCCAAGCTAACCTATTTTATATATTATATTTAGAATTTACCTATACTATATAATTATTAGCTTCCGCCCGCGGCTTCGCCCGCGTGAATTTCGGACTTCAAAAATGGTGTTGTTATTATTATACATAATCTAATATTATACTGAAATATATATTAAATTAAATATATACGTATTGTTTGAAACAATAAATTGCTTTGAGAATCGAATTTGTCGCCGCGCATGTTAGGCGCTTTAGATATTCCGTTTAAGTCAATCTTATCATGATAATAACTTTTAATCTATTCGACCAAATTACTTAGTGTAAACGACAAACTTTATCTACATTCAATACGTAAAGTGACAGATGTATCAATTTTCATAAGAATTCGATAAATATTCTAAAATGTGCATCGTTAAAAAATATCTAATTTAATTGAATGTTTGGTTCACTATTTTGGTCATAGTGACTTACACATAAAAGATAGATATATGCTGTCGCGGACTTTTATTTAGAACATTTTATATATTTAAGATAAATAATCCTACAGTAATTATCTTAGTGTAACTCCAACGATTAGAGCAGCGCACGCCAATATTGCTCTCAGGGGGCTGATTTTTTTCAGACTTACTTGACAGTTATCGTTATATTATAACCAAATTATAAAAAAATCCCTATAAATTTTAACTTATTATATTATTCTGATATGAAAACTATATTACTGTTAAGTTTCACGAAAATCCGTTCAGTAGTTTTTGTGTGAAAGAGTAGCAAACACACTCACAAACTTTCGCATTTATAATATTAGTAGGATGTAGTTTAGTGGTTTCATTGCGTTTACGCCATCTGCCATTGTACGTGGGTGGGTCAGCATGGCGAATTATCCCACAGTTAGTAACATAAATACAAATTTTATATATAATTAGTGTATGGAAGACATTGGTCCTAGTGATTACCGGATTGTATCTGCGCATTATATACTCGCTTATTCATATCATATATACCATTTTGGAGAACTTGAGATATAGGTAGATGTGCAGACTAGAATTATCAACTGAACTACTGTTCCTATTTGCCATTAAACATTTCATTTAAAAAAAGTTTCATGGATTTCTAAATCTTATCCTACTAATATTATAAATGCAAAAGTTTGTATATGTGTTTGTTTGTTACACCTTCACGCAAAAACTGCTGAACTGATTGTCGTGAAATTTGGCACACACATAGAGAGTAACTTTGATTAACACATAGGATACTTTGTATCCCGAAAAAATGTTCCTTTGGAATGCCAAGGGATGATTTTCTATTTTCCACGGAATCGAATTTTACGCGGGAGAAACCGCGGGACGCAGCTAGTGATTGAATAAACGTGTAAGATTCTCGTGAGAACCATTAGAAATTATGATTTTTGTTGAGAGGTGTCGAAGAATACGTGTTGTGTTATATACTCGCGTATAGTAGGTACATTCATTTTATTTCACCAGGAATATGATCATATTAATCATGAAGTTATCACTAACGTTTTACGATCTATAAACCTAATGGCCTTAGTGCCTAATCAAATGCGCGATGTGGGTTTTATATTATGGTAGATTTATACCAACATTAATGTCCAAGGATTTTATAGGTCACAGAGTTTTTATTATTGCTGACAAGCCGTATATTAAGAGGATATGCAGGTGCGTTGTTGTTCTTTTATTTCTGTATTCAGTGGCAAACCGAATATACTAATTTAATGGCAAACAGGATAGATTTTAGCATAATTGTTGAGAATGCGTTGCCATTATTTCCTACCAATTTACGGGCTACAGGAAACTCACAAATGCACTAAATTTGACAGAATTGCTGTTGCTGCTGCTGTTTTTACGGTGATATCGTGGCACCTTAGGAATATACTTTCAAATTACTAGCTTATAAAATTACCGATTTTAAAACTTTAAACCCTCTTTTCCCTCTCCTTATTAATTTTTTTTAATTCCTTTCCTAGATCACACCTTCAGCCAGTATAAAAAAAAATAAATTAATTAAGTACCTCCTTTTTTGACTACGCGTTGATAGATCAATCAGTCTGTGAGTGAGTCTGGATTGTAATTTGGATGGTCCAGTACTTTTTAAAATTCGTAGCCCAACATCTTTAGACTTTAAAAATAAAAAAATCTTCAATAATAATAAAATATAGCTTACATTATTTCTGATAGTGTATTTTTCTGTGTTTTTTCAAAGATTGAATCAGTGTTTACAAAGACAAACCCTTCAAACTACCAACGTAAAAAAATTTAATGTAAATTTGTGGGTTACGCTTTCAGGCCAAAGCTACTCAACCGATCGTCATGAAACTTCGTACACATATACTTTAAATTATTAGAAAGAACAAAGAATACATTTTATTGTAAAAAAAATATTACGCGAGTGTATCCGCGGGTAAAAGGTATTATAAAATATTTATACAAAAAAAACCCTCAAAACATTGCTATTTTTGTCAGAAGGCTCATAATACATTGGGGTTTCAAGCTCATGTAAAATTTATTTGCATATCGATTTAAGGAAATATGGCGAGGAGCTTATGCTTGTCACGGAGGTTTTGCTGACAATGTCACCCACATCAACGGGCCTTACATATTGTAAAAGGCATACGTTGTTATCGTGCATCTAACAAAAATTGACAAAAACTATAAAAAATACAAAAAACGAATATATTCGGCGAGCAGTCAAAACCAGCGCCAGATCCGGGTAGATGCCTGGAGCTTATTTTTTTTGTACTCATAAAAGCGGGCCCCTTCTCAACGTTGAAGTATCCAAGCCTCGGGGCCCACCAGAGCTTAATCCGGCGCAGGTCAAAGTACTCGGCGGTTGATACTATTTTTTTTTTTAAGATATAGGAGGGCAAACGAGCAGCCGGAGCCATTTTCATGACTACCGACGCCTACAAACATCCGCATAGAGGCTATAAGCCTCGGGGCCCACCAGAGCTTAATCCGGCGCAGGTCAAAGTACTCGGCGGTTGATACTATTTTTTTTTTTAAGATATAGGAGGGCAAACGAGCAGCCGGAGCCATTTTCATGACTACCGACGCCCACAAACATCCGCATAGAGGCTATACAGATGCGCTGCCCTCCTTTCTCCTCCCACCTTCATGGGCCATCGGCTACTTACACACCGCACGAAACGCGACAGCACAGCTGTCACTTTACGCCAGTTTCGTGCAAGCGAGAGTATTACCTCCCCGGTCGTGCCGGCCCAATTCGACTGCATGCAAGCATGCAGTGTGGCACTACCTCTTACCAAAGCTATAAACTATACCTACTGATTATGGAAGACGCTCGAACTCATTATTGGCTTTGGAACATTTGAACATTTGATAACCCGGTCTGTTACAAGCAGCACGAAGAATAGTAGAACAGCCATTATTGTGCACCTAGCATCGTGCAATATCTATTTTTGGACAATTTTATATAGCAAAAGAACAGTCGGAATAAGCAGTAGCAATTCAGATATGGATATGGGGAGCTATATAAATATCTACCCACGCGCATGTCTTAATTATTATGTGTATGTGCTCCTATTCTTCCCTCCTTCCAGTCAATGGGTCGGCGGAAACTCATAACTCATATATCATGTGTGACTCACCTACCCGGTAGTGCCAACTCCATTTAGTTGCAACACAGCATGGCACTACCTCTTATATTTTTCATTAATTGATATTGAAAATGAAAAAGTTTTTATTCAAAATAGAATTACAGGAATTAATTTTTGAACGTCAACAATTAGGTAATTCTACCGCCGGTTCAACCCCAGCCCTGTCGTGTGAAGAACCGGCGAAACAAACTCAGCGGGCCTCATGTTGTGATGATATGTAAAAGTAAAAAATATAAAAATACAAATACATTTGCATATTATAAATGATAATACAATTTATGAATTTACAAAAATAATGGTAGGTACTACAGAAACAGCCTGGGAGGAGGGTACCAATCCCAAGATGTTGTATCTGTCGAAAAATCTGTTACCTTATAGTATGCCTTACCACACAAACGCTCTTTAACAACTTTTTAAAATTTATTAATCGAAAGTTTTTGGACGCTTTCTGGAATCCTAATGTAGAGGCGTATGCATTGCCCCCGAAAGGAATTCTTTACTTTACTAAGTCTATTAGTTAAAGGTATTTATTAATTATAGCCTCGACCTCTTCAATATACTATAATCTGATACCGGCACTTCTCTCACGTAACTTTTATCAGAATTTATCAGAAATGACCACCGTAACTTGTGAAGCATAGTGTTATATTATGTTATATGTTAAAACCTCGGCGTCTCCTCGATATATATGTAAAACTGTGAACAATAAATTTGTGACTTTCATATACAAGAATATTCTACTGCAATAACATTTTTATGCAGCCGTATGTTTTATTAAGATTAAAAGACCCTTCGTAAAAAAGAAAATCTGTGTTATGGGGCGATGTTTCTCTTTTCCGATCTAAAATAAAGGATTTTCCTAATCTGAGCTTTTCGACGATATTCTTGAGCTTCTAATACCTTTTTAAGCTTAACAAGTTGGTTTTATATTTCGAAGATATTTGCGAGTGTTTTTAAGAAGCTGAATTTCAATAAGTTTCTATTTTCTATGCTATGAAAATATGAAAATATTTTTTTTTATTTAATATAATAAAATAATTTTGTCAGCTAAAATATACTTAATTGTGTATTAAAAAATAATTGTGTAATAAGCTAAGAACGTATTAGGAAAATAATCTTATCTTTTAAGATTATTATTCTTAAATATAGTTAAATATGATCATCATTCAAACTAAATATATTCGAAAAATAATGAAATAATCGAGTTGTAAATAAAAAACTATATATCCGATCTTGAAATCTGTTATAGGTACCCTGAATAACTTGTAAGTACTTACTCAAAACGAATCTAACGATGCATACTATAAAGTCAGTCAAATCATTATAGATGCAGTAGAAAAAAACACAAAAACCCGGTTAATACGTTATTCTGACGTAGTTGGTTAAAAATGAGATTTGTAATAAAAATTAAGTTTATCCTAAAATACAAATGGAATTTATCCTAAAATACCAATGTATTTTGGAATAACATTCCATTGAGGCAAGCGAGGATACAGCTAGTTATATAAATACGCTAGAGTCTCGAAATGCCCCCAATTGGATATGGTTTTATTGCAAATGAAGAGGGCAGGCAATTAATCAAACTACCCGCTTAAACTTACCAATTTCACACTCGAGCGGATAACAAAAACTGTTCAAACGTTCCCACATAATGGAATTTACGTAGAAGCACATGTTATAGCTAAATCATTTTCAGACGTAGATATTAGACGTATTTTAATTCTGCTTTTTTGTTCTATGTCCGTTTTAGCTGCATTGAACCTGCTAGTACTAATAAAACTTTTCTGTGTCAAACGTAATATGATATCCTTTTAGCAAAAGGTAGTGCGACGCTGCATGCATGCATGCAGCCGAATTATGCCGGCACGACCGGGGAGGTACCTCTCGCTTACACGACTTCGGCATAAATGACAGCTGTGTTGCCGCGTTTCGTGCAGTGTAGTGTAATGTAAGTAGAAGGGAGAAGGATGAAGGGCAACGCATCTGTATATCCTATGTGCGGATGTCTATGGGCGTCGATAGTCATGAAAATGGCTTCGACTCTCTGTTTGTATGAATAAATCCATACGTTGTATTTCTTAATAGGCAAAGTATGCTAATGACTTTATAAAACGACGATGGTCGTAAAAGTCTGAAATCAACATAACTTTGACCACAAATCACACAAAGTTTTGCTATTTAATTGTCTCGTAAAATCTTGAAAACGTCTGATATTAAAGTGGACTGGTAAGGCCTGCACATAAATATGGAGTAAATGTTTGACCATGCTTTCGCTCTTTGTGCCATAGTGAGATTCTGGATAGCGCAAACCTGAATTAGATAAGTGAACCTGAAGAGCAAGAAAAATTTTTACAAAGCTATGCGGATGTATTATAGAGGGTTTAGCATGCCATCAAGATCCAACTCTTGTATTTCGTTAAATAAAAAAAGACACAAGGTTTTCATAATAATTGAATACATACTCGTTTAACAAAACACAGCGGAGAAAGCTGGAGGAGGCCTATGCCAGGAATAACGGGGAATTGTGCGACATATTGAAATATTGAATTGAAATTGAATTGAAATATTCTTTATTGTGCACGTAACAAACATTAGAATTTAAAAGAAATACATTCACTTATATGTATTAGGTAATACGTAATCAAAGGTATAAAGTACGTTTGTAAATCCTGTTGTTGTAAATTTGGAATAAAAGGCTGTATTGTATTATTATTAGTTGCGCCCACGTATAGATATCCAAATAAAATATAATTAGATGGTGGCCCATTCTTAGACCTACCTAATAAGCACACAAAATTTAACAAGAACCGGTCTAACTGTTTCGGAAGAGTATGGTAACTAACATTGTGACACGAGCATTTTATAATAAAACTATCTGTTTCCCACGGCATCGCTCGCGTGGTTGGAAAAAAAATATTTGTACATATTTCAAGCTGATGGCACTCAGTATTTCAATTATCTGCATACTAAATATCACATCGTTTCGATGTGAAAGAAAGACAAACAAACACACTTTCGCATTTATAATATTTGTATGGATATATTATAGAGAATATTATTATTATTATTGATACAAATAACTATAAAACCAGAACAACAACATAATATTGCTTATGCTCCATTCGATAGATGAAGATTACTTCAGCGGTCGTCGATGAACAGCTGAAAGAGTTTTTAGGTCGCGAGCATTCTTCAGCCTAAGGTCAGTTCTCGTTAGTCACTACGTCACGCCTGTAGTTAAGTGTGCTTAACTTCTTCAGAATATTAAATAGGTTATAACAATGGCAATCTTGGCTGGTTCATTAGCGCTCTTTGTGTTAGCATAAAATGCAGTTAGTACGTTTGGATGACCGAGCTAAATGCGGCAATGTGTTAGTAGAGCTTCGGGATGAAATGACATCCACTACGTTACATCCTAATTGCCTCAAATATTTACATGTTAGGTGGACAAATATTTTGTTCTTGTTACAAAAAGAAAACGAAACGCTTTAGTAAGAGCTAGTGACACGCTGCACGCATGCAGCCGAATTGGGCCGGCACGACCATTAAGGTACCTCTCGCTTACACGACACCGCCGTAAAGTGACAGCTATGCAGTCGCCTTTCGTGCGGTGTGTAAGTAGCCGGTGGACCATATAAGAGGGAGGAGGATGGAGGGCAACGCATCTGTATACCCTCTATGCAGGTCTATGGGCGTTTATAGACGTGAAAATGGCTCCGATTGCTCGTAAAAGCCCAGCCGTGCCGGTCCAATTCAGCTACATACACGAATGCAGCGTGGCACTACGTTCTAAACTTCTTCTTCCATGATGATACGTAGATTAGTACAAATAAGAGTATGGCTGGTGGTATTGCAGACGCCCGCCTGCGAGATATTTCATCTCGAGCAGCGTTTCGCTTACGAGCTCTGAGTGAGCGTGAAATTGTTGTGTAGAAGATAATGGTAGGTGATTACTCAGGGACATGAGCAGCATCAGCTTCTACGTCGTTTGTATTTATCGTTACCAATTTGGTGCTCTTTGTATTGGCGCAGGGTTTTACTATTTTATGAGATATGTCACATTTCAGCCGAATTCGGATCAAAATGGCTCTCGCACGCGACTTTTTGGTCGAAGGCACTTTCATTACTACTGACACCCATAGACATCCACATAGAGGTTAGGGCTTCCGATACTTATACGCAGAACGAAACGTGACAGCTGTCACTTTGCGCCAGTGTGCAGTGTCATGTCACGCTATTTCTTACTAAAGAGAAGTATGACCAAATTATTGTTTTGTGCGGTATGTTTAATCCGCTAAGTAAAACGTAGGCATGTGACCAAAGTAGCTAGTTGATTACCCATATACATTATACAGGGTTAATACAAACGAGAGGCATTCAATTAAACCAGATATACTATAAGTGCCGACAGTTAATCCGAAACTATTAAAAATAAGTTTACAACAAGTATATGTAAATACTTTTTTCAAACAAGTTAAACAGCGAAAAAACCTAAACATGCTTTGTATCGACTTGTACAGCGAACGGTAACCTCGTACGGGGTGAATGACCCCGGCCGGTCATAGTCGGCGATTAGCTGCGATACTGCGTGTACGAAGTGAGAAAAAACTTTGAAAAATTCCTGTGGCTAATTAATTGCTCCGATTGATCTGATTTTTGTCCTGTAGCCTGAAAATAATACACAAAATATGCGGTTTCATTTAATGCCTCTCGCTTGTATCAACCTTGTATAATTTAACGTAAACATACGTTAAATTGAAAATATAAAACCTGAATAACACTCTAATCGTGTAATCTAGACCAATCTAATGACACTTTAAAAATTATGATCTGCGAAGCCAGCCTTATCATAGAACATAGAAATGTATATATATTCACCCAAAAAGCTTCTCTTTCGCGCTCTTTCTGACGTAGTCGATTAAAACTTTTCATTTGGTGAATGAAATGAAATTATTAAACAAAAAATTATCATTTTTAAAACATAAAGTCATAAACCCCACTGAATATCGTCGTTGAGGCATTAAGACCTTAGGGTTTTAAAAAGTTCAAACCCCTCGAGTGGCCCCGCTATAGTCGTAACAAAATTTTACCCCCGATATCAAACCAATTCAGCAGTGTAATTTTATGACGTTGTAAATACGGTGATCGCTTTATCCGATTGAAACTCCATTCGTAAAAACCTTATTTGCATCGTTAGCCTTTCGGTTGCTTAGGCACGTAAAGCCGGGGATTTTCTATTGTTCACTCGTCGTAATAAAATTTGTCAGACGACTTGGGTACCGAGCAATGTTTTAAGATTAAGAGCATTATTATTAGTTTAGAAATTATCTTTTGTGGCGGTTCAGTGAATTCTAAATACTTATGTAATTGCTCTTTAGAGCCTTCCTACAAAAGCAAGAATCATCCAGTAATAGGTAGGTTGGATGCAGATATTTTTTTCGGTTATAAAGAGGAGACCAATTATAATCGGTCCCCCCTTTATAATAGAAAAAATCGGCCAAGTGTGAGTCGGGTTCGCACAACAAGGGTTCCATACCACCATAACCATACTATAAGTGGTTATATATAAGTGGTTCCGTGCCATAAGTGTCTCTGCGACTTTTTTTACCAGAAAATAAAATAACTTGGTTTCTCATAGCGTTTGTATGAATGACAAAGTTGTATTTGCGTTTTTTTATGCATTATTTCAAAAAGAACTTATAATAATATCTTGCTCAAACCAATTTTAGTTGAAAGTTTTCATTGAGACCTACAGTATA
>LUGF01019844.1:220103-239252 GCA_001625245.1 Calycopis cecrops
TAGCCCGGACAAACAGACAAACAGACAGGTAAAAAAAATAAAAAAACATTGAAAAGTGTTCAAGCGCTACTTTAACATCGCCCCCAATTCATTTGAAGTGTTCATGTACCTACTATTTTAACATCGCCCCCCATTAATTTTTCGTAAACATATTCAATGTACAGACACATGGATTTTACTGTTTTATTATATGTATAGATAGGTAGAAGTTGAGAGACGCCGAATGCCACGCCAAACTGTAGATAGATATAAGCCGAAAAAATAGGCTATTCACGCAAAGAAATATAAACGGAATCCATTGTTCATATTGATAGCTTAAGTGTATGCGGGTATGCGGATATGTTGTAGTTTATTTCTTCCTTTATTTTCCCGATGCTGCCGTTACACTGCGGCAGCCATGGCAACGGCAAGGAAGTGACAAACACCGAGAAATAAGAAGACCAAATAAAATCCAATAGAGGATCCTGTTGTTTGAGGCAAAAGCTGAAGTAATCATTACACCAAAACAAATTTAAATGATTGTTTCACGGTTTATTTAATTTATTCAAGCCTGATGTTTCAGAGGCTTTACAGCTACTATGCTCTAGTGATGCGACTCGAGTACGAATTTGACAAACTGACTCGAGTGGCTCGAGTAAAAACATGACTCGAGTCGCATCACTACTATGCTCACGGGAGGACTGATAATAATTAATTAAAGTTGACTGGTAATTAAAAGTTTGTTGTAACGAGTAATTTTCGCGTAAACTTAAGACAATTATGTGAAATGAACATTTAATAATTAGCTGAAGCGTATTTATTACTTTATCTATAGGTACCTGGTACATATAATAAAACAGTAAAATCCATGTGTCACACACATTTAATATGTTTACGAAAATCTAATTGGGCGATGTCAAAATAGTATTAGAACACTTCAATGATTTTTTAATATTTTTGTCTGTCTGTTTGTCCGGGATTATATCCGGAACAACTGGACGGATTCGAATGAAACTTTTGTGGTGTATAGATACTAGGTCTGGTCAACATCAAAAACACTTTTTACTACGGTAAAAACAGCTCACTCTATAGAAAATCGGAATTTCGGCACACTGCATGGAAACAAACAAATCACTTCCATTATAATATTACTACGCTACGCGAAAAATATCGCAGGCACCAGCTAGTGAACAATAAATAAAAGACAAATAGTGAACATCGTTTCAGTTCATTCTCTCACAATAATGAACGCCGTACGCGTCGTGCTAAGCATAAATAGCTCGGCATGTTTTTATAGTTTATGGAGCAAACGAGTCGTCCGGTCAGCGAGACGAGGGTAGTTTCCGACGCCCAGGGACAGCTGCCACCGGGGATTTTCAGTTGCCGTCCTTTAAGATGAGACAAGAGCGTGTATAATATTTACACCCATTTATTTCCAGCGCAGATTTTTCACCTTATAATGTTATAATAAATTGCAGATTTTTAGGATAATTATATTAAAAAACTATTGCAATGGATTCTATAGTTAATCATGAATCAATTAGCTTTTATAAAAAGTAATCGATACTTTGTGTATGAAAGTTTGTTACATTAATTCATATTATATTTACCTACATGAAAACGTAGGGTAACGTAACGTAAACGACAACATGGCCTGGTCCACTAGGTCACAGAAAAATAGGAAGACCCTTGGCACGCTGGGTGGACGACATAACAAAAGTGGCAGGTACCCGATGGACGTATGTGGCAGCAGATCGAGAACGATGGACATCTCTGGAGGAGGCCTTCACCTTCATACGAGAGGGGTTCTTGCGAGGCATAAACAATGCATGTTTAAGAAATTTAGTTCATTGCAATAATAGTAATAGATATAGAACTTAATTATAATCAATTATTTGTCTGCATATTGTTATAATGTCTATTGTCATTAATGTAATTAGATTTTTATTATTTTATTATTTCATTTTCGGATTAAGAATAGTTGGATAAATTTTAATTTAAGATATATTTTAATACGCATGCTCAAATATAATAAGTGTACCTTTTTAATGCAAGAAATAAAAGGCTTTTTATTTTATTATTTTATTTACATGAAAACGAGGAAGAGGAATGATTTACGTTGCTTTATATTGTATTTACCGAGGGGGAAATCGGAGATGCTCGAACTCTTGTTAACCCCGAACGCTGCCGCCGCTGTTGCAAATTTTGTTTGTTGATGTTGAGATTCAAATGTCATTAAATATAATGACTTTTGTTTATCTTTCAACTTTGTATTCAAACAATCTATTGATATATCTCAATGTTTTCATTCGAAGCCGTTCGATTGCCTCAATTCATACCAAAGCGCAATCTTATATTTTAGCAGTTCATTAAATATACAATATAATAAAAAAAAGATGAAATAAAAATTTCCATGGGTTATCTCTCCATGGGCCACCGGTTACTTACAAACAGCTCGATACACGTCAACATAGTTGTCACTTCACGCCGCCGGTATCGCGTAAGCGACAGGTATCTCCTCGATCGTACCGGCCCAATTCGGCTGCATACATACAGCATGGCATTATCTTACTCTTTATAGATAACTAACTGCGCCCCGGGGTTTCAGCCGCGTTTAATTTCTAAGAAATCCACATAAACTTCAACACACTATTTCACCACCTAAGGGGTTGAATTTCTAACAATCCTTTCTTAACGGATACCTACGTCATAACATCTACCTGCTTGCTAAATTTTAGCTCGATCCGTCCAGTGCTTAGAGCTGTGCGTTGATAGATCACCATGTCAGTTAGTCACCTTTAAGTTTTATATACCTTTAAAGACAGTAATATAGTATTTTTTATACATTATGTATTTATACATACCAGTTTATTAAAATTAATAAAATAAATCTTAAATCTTTTTTTTTTTTTTTTTTATGATAAAGGAGGGCAAACGAGCAGCCGGAGCCATTTTCATGACTACCGACGCCCACAAACATCCGCATAGAGGCTATACAGATGCGTTGCCCTCCTTTCTTCTCCCACCTCCATGGGCCACCGGCTACTTACACACCACACGAAACGCGACAGCACAGCTGTCACTTTACGCCAGTCTCGTGTAAGCGAGAGGTACCTCCCCGGTCGTGCCGGCCCAATTCGACTGCATGCAAGCATGCAGTGTGGCACTACCTCTTGCAGAAAAATCTTCATCATAAATCCGCTATTTTATTTAAGTTTGCCCCTAGGTGTACGTGTCCCCCCAGGTTCCCCCATATTTTATTGTAATCGTTCCAGCAGAAACGCAAACACGCCAGACACGAACACAAATAAGAGATTTTATAACGTATATTTCAACAACGTTAAATCTTATGATATCATTATTCGTTGGAATAAATGTTGTTGTTTCATTGTATGTATGAGGATGTAAATCACTACATAATATAAAACAAAGTCACTTTCCGCCGTCTGTGTGTCTGTATGCTTAGATCTTTAAAATTACGCCACAGATTTTGATGGGGTTTTCTTTATTAGATAGAGTGATTTAAGAGGAAGGTGTTTAGTATAATAACATCGAATTTAAAGCGAGCGTAGCCGCGGGCAAAAGCTAATCTAATTATGTAAATAAAATACCTTTAAAATAAGCTATGTAAGAAAGTAAAGTATAACGTGGATAAATTCAGCTTGCAAGCTGGGCCTAAATATAAAACAAAATTACTTACAATTCTACATTGTAAGTTAAATATAATCTTGTAATGAAAAAAAAAGTTTTCATGTAAAAAACCTAATCTGTTTTGAGGCTTTCCCCCATAATGTCGCCGAGAATGGACAGGTACTCACTTCCTCCAGTTTTTGAGTTTTACAAGTATATTTTACGTATATCACTGGCGTCAGCAATACGAATCTTGAGACGCCTCTTAAGTTAAAATCCGTTGAACTAAGTAGGAAACAGACATAAAAACATACATACGTAGGTACAAGAAAGAATTACCCTCCTTCTGACGCAATCAATTAAAATTACTGATGTTGATAATATGCTGAATGCTAGTAGGGTTCTAACCATAGAGATAAAAAGAAAGAATTTATTTATTTATTTCTGATTTCTGATATCCATTTAATTTCATTTAATTTAATAATAGAAATAATAATATTTAATTTAATAATACCAAATTTACTTCTGATATCTATGCTTCTAACTCACAAATCACAACTACTATAAGTTAAAATTCACAACTTGAAATTGTTCTGCTGAAACAACATTATTTGCTTATTTAGGCAGTCCATTGTTAGTAATCTAATGCGATCCAAAATATAACTCTATTAAGGCCTGGCGTTAATTTATATCCAATGGGGATTTGGGGTTAAATGCTGTCTAAGTACACAAACGATGTTTTCTTCGTTCTTCATTGTGATTTTGAACGTTTAATTTGTGTAAATCTCGTTTACTCTTGGCTAACTGCGCTTATCGTGTTTCTTACGATGCCGCGATGTTGCGAATAGTAGCTGTAAATAAAGATACTTACCAAATGTAAAGCGTGACAAATTGGACTAAATACGTTTTTTATTTCATTTAAGTTCAAGAACATTTAAGTGAAGCTGCCGTATTTTTGTTGTCGGTCAAGTGTAGTTTGCCATGCATAGGTATATACATATAAAAATACAAAAATGGATTCGTAAATCTACGAAGTCTTACTATATCCAGATATATTGCCGTTTGGACCAGTTGATGTTGAGACTCTCGGAAATGCAGCAGCTTATTTGTTGCTTCTCATCCTCAAAGTTATTGCTCACGTTACTTTCACTTGTCTAAGTAATCGTTGATTTACATGTAAAATCTGAAGATTGATGATGAGAGTGATATTTCTAGGCAACTTAAGAAAGGCTTCTTATTGTAGCAAGTCACTTATAAAATACTAGTCACCGCGTCTTTGTCGGGCACAGAAAATAAACTGTTTAATCGTTATAAAATTTAGCCTACGTTATTTCCACTTTGTCTTAGTGAACTTTGATTAAAATCCATCCTGTAGCTTTAGAGCCTATTCTATAGAAACTAACAAAAACATCTTTCCTCCTTATCCTAGTATAGATTATGTTACTGATACTTTTAGTCTGCCCAGAATAAAACTAAGATATAATCGCCTTCGGGTTGATTGGTATTAGTAGGCCATTTGACGATGATGACTTTGTTTTTAATGATAAGTAGCTTTGTACGAAATTCGAAATTACTCAACAGAAATCAAACTTGTTATTAAAAGTCTTCTACAAAATGGCTTCATCCTGGGAACAAAGTTTATAAAGTGCTTTAACAACTTACCTATATGGAACTTTTACTTGAAATGTCGCTCAGAAAATGTGTCGCGAGAGATGTCAAGAGATAGATTTTTTGGTCTCCTGCGATGTTGACTTTATTGTTACTATTAAATACAAAATATGTAAACGTATATTACGCTTAAAATTGTTAACGCATAGACATTTTGTAAGAAGTAGTTCCACATTGTATCGTTGCTGAATTTGGCCAGTACGACCGATGACCTATGGCTTAGGTAAGTCAAGCCTTTTTGCAAACCTCGGCATGGCAACCTCGTCCTTTACTAAGGAATACTTGAGCACCTCAGCACAGCTATCCTTAGCCATTTACCGTGTAGTTTTAATTTGCCCCAGTCCAGCATAACTTATCAGATAACCTTGCTGATATGCTACCCTAGGAACCCCAGTTTCACTCTCCCGCTTGGAGAAAGGCAAAAGTAGATGATGCAGAAGAACTTTTTAGTAATTTTCAATTATTGTAGTTACTTAGAAACTGTCCACCATTACCAACTGGTATCTGGTTAGATATTATAAAAATATCCGTGCATTATACGCAGATGTACATTCCCGCAGCCGAGCTTAGCAACGCGTGCATTTAATGCCTCGCCAAAGGGAAAATATGCGAACGCTGGCACAATGAGATTCAAAGTGAAATATAGAAAAGATTTTACGTGTATGTGTATTCGACTGGAACTGCTGAACTTCGATATAAGTTCACATTGAATGTGATCGGAATTGAATTTCGTTATATAGTTGGATAGTTGTCGCAGTGGTTCAACCTCTGCGAAAATTATCTCAAAGAAAGATATGTTTTTTTCTAGTTTGTGGATCCCATTTTCTGTAGTAAAAACTTTTACGATTTGACACAACTTGTGGAAATATGGTAAGCACCGTTTTTATGTGAACTAAGTATGGTGTAAATTAATTTCAGCTTCTTAAGATCTGGCCCAGGAATAACGTAGCTTCATATTAATAACGGTAGTCTATAGAGCTTCATATTGGTCAATTGCGCTAGCTTGCTGAAATTTCGATTTTAAGCCCTTCATAACGACTTCGTTATGCAAATCTGGCGAATATAATTAGTGGCGCCGCGATTGGAATATTTGACCCCAATTATACCCTTCGGTGATCATGACCTATGACGCTCTGTGGGTTCCATGTCCAGACGACGTCCTCCAGCTAGCAACGACGATGGTGATGATACTTTTGGGCAGATGTGCTGTCGCGTTTCGTGCGGTGTTTGAGTAGCTGGAGGTGGTAGGAGAAAGCAGGGCAGCGCATCTGTATCGCCTCTATTGGGATGTTTGTGGGCGTCGGTAGTCATGGTTCCGACTGCTTGTTTGCCTTCCTATAACAGTAAAAAAAATATATGAACACAATAAACAAATTCTGTTAAGATATGTAATTTTAAGATTATACTACTATCAATTTCTCTTAAATTTTGTTGTTATGTGATTGTGCCGTTTGTAATTGCAAATAAAGCTTTTATCTATCTATATTGTATGATGTTTTAGAGTAAGTACAAAAATTAAGTAGTAGTTTAAAAGTACTATTCATTGCACTCCGACAACACTTACGGTCTAAAAAGCACTTGTTGTCTCTAAAAAACCATTCAAAGCCTGTGTTACTTGTTGTTCAAAGTCCGTTTGAGGTTTCCGCATTTTTAAGAGCAAATACTGTCTCGTCACCGCAACTGCCTCTCTGTTGTGCAAATGGAATGTTTTTCTTTGCTTCATAATGGTCTAATGAAAGGTTGTATGAGCAGTTAATATGTTAATATGTTTGTTACTAACTGATGGTTTAATCTAGAGATAGGCCCTCCGAATTACAAAATAAGTACATTTATATGAGCTGTTGATAGAATGTAAATGTGGCCGGTGTCGAATCCGACATTCGACACCGGGCCACCCGGGTTATAGGTAGGTTCGTTATGGGTGCGTGTCCCTACCTCTTACTAAAACCGATACTAATAGGTAAATAAATATATAAAACTTATAGAAACGTAATATTTTCACGAAAGTGCATTGACTCTGAATAACAATTTGGAGGTAAGCGTGAATAAACATTCTGACAATAGATTTTAAAAAAAATTTGGACGTTTGATAAATGATACATCCTTCAGAGATTTCAGAACCAATAAGTTTTGTATTGATTCCTCTTACACGTTTGATCCGTGGTCTCAAGAGTACCTTCCGATGAATTTAAACCTACAACATTCCATGAAATGGAAAATTTTATTTATACATATAAAACTAGCCTGCAGCTTCGCTCGCATGGAAGCCTTCCAATAAATATTAATGAAGATTACATTTAAATACTGCATTAGAATTCCAAAATCCGATACAATATTTTTTAGACTCTTCTAAAAATATTTTTTGAAAAGTACCTATGCTATGTCATTTCTCTTTGAATACCTCTAGAAAAATATTTTTATTATTTTCATGTTGATCGGTTGAGTAGTTTTGGCGTGAAAGCGTAACAAGCAGACTCACATTCACATTTCTAATATTAAGTAGGATTTATAGTTTATTTTTATGTAATTTTTTTTATTATAAGAACATAATTATCCATCAATTTAGTTAATGCGGAACATCTATCCGATTCTATTTTTATACAAATTGGGCGTCCCAGAACACTTGTTTTTCGCGTTAGACAATAGGAGACGATGAGACGAAGAAAATTTATATCATTACACGAGGGGTTGGTGCAAAGTAAAAAAGGTACTTCCCTAACCAAAATCAATACTTGCAATTATCTTTTATTTATCTTATCTATTCTATTTTATAGTAAACTAGCTGCGCCCCACGGTTTCACCCGCGTAAGTTTCGATCCCATGCAAATATTGGGTTGAAAATATGTTGGCCGATTCTTAGGGCTATTTGATGATGAGAAACGGTCGATCCATATCGGAGAAGTACGGTAACTAACATTGTGACACGAGCAATTTATCACTACATAGTATAAAACAAAGTCGCTTTCACCTGTGTGCCTGTATGCATAGATCTTAAAAATTATGCAATAAATTTTGATGGGTTTTTTTAATATAGTGATTCAAGAGGAAGGTTTAATATGTATAATAACATCAAATTTAACGCGTGCGAAACCGCGGGTAAAAGCTAGTACAATACAAGATGTAACTTTAATTTTATTGTATTTCACATGTGTTATTCGTTGATTCTTTGTTGCAGGTACTTACAGTTTTTGCTGCATCTTACGTAGATTTAGTACCGTGTGAAAACTACATATGCTGCGAGACGCGGCTACTATATTTCTTGAGTCAGGTGACACGTTAAATTTACACTACTTATTGATGCAGGTAACAAGTTTCCAGACTGTCCTGGCAACTGGTGCTTGAAATATGAGCTTTTTATTGGTATATTTACGTTTGAAGTTTATTATATTAGTAAACGTTATAATAAAATAAAACTGTAGAAGATGTTATACCGTCTTGTGTGGCTTTCACGCAAAGCTACTGGCCAGATTTTAATGGAGTTTTTTGTTATAAAGGTATTTGTGCTCGATAACAATAAGGATATAATTTATCAATATATTATATAACGTAAAATTAAAAAAATCACTATGGTAGAGAAAAATAACGGATTGACACTTCGGCTATATAAAATTACACGTTACCATGACAACATATTTCCAATAATGACATGACAACGGTTGGCTGGTCGACTAGTATAATATGAAAATGTAATTTCAATGTTAAATGTAGACCAGATTAATGCCTAAAATTAACATACGTTAACGACGCGCTAAATTCGGCTAAAGTGCTGCCTATATGATTATTGTAAGATCCCTATAGAAGAACTTCAAGTTTAGTTTCTTTATCTCTTACATTTATGATACACTAGCTGCGCCCCGCGGTTTCACCCGCGTAAATTTCAATCCCGTGGAAAATAGAAAATCATCCCAAGGCATCCCATAGAAGCATTTTTTCGAGATAAAAACTATCCTATGTACATCCACATAATATAAGGTAACTTGGATATTAATCCAAGTTACTGTACCTATGTGTGTGCCAAATTTCAATAGAATCGGTGCAGTACCTTTTGCGTGAAGAAGTAACCAACAAACAAACAAATCAACAAACAAACAAACTAACAAACTTTCGCATTTATAATATTAGTAAGATTTGCTGCTCACTACCAGGCGATGGTGTTAGTTATCGGTAGCAGTAGAGAACATGCAAGTGCCTTCCCACTCACTGCCCCTTCACACTGTTCTTGTCAGAGGTACTGTGCTGCATTCCAGCTGAATTGGACCGGCACGATCGTTGAGGTGTCTCTCGCTTGAACGATATTTCCATAAAGTAACAGCTATATTTTTGTCGCCTATTGTGCAGTTTTTTGGATTTCCCGCATTGGAGACGTTGGATGTCACCAAAGGTTAATATAAAAACCAAAGTAAACATTTTTATAATCCTGATTTTTTTTATTTCCAACATTTTTACAAACTTTTTTTATTTTTACAATAATAATTCTCGTCAAACTCTGAAGTTTGATGACGAAGCTTTCAAAAGCTTTACAACTACTATGTCTTGGGCAAGGAGCATGTCCAGGTGGACTGACTGAGTAATGACATCGGGACATCTCTTTTTTTTTGTATAGTATAAGGGGCAAACAAGCAGTTAGTATATGATTACCGTCGCCCATAGACATCCGCAAAACTCGAGGATTTGCGGGCGCTTTGACGGAAAGTATTATAGATCTGTATATACCTAAACTAGCTGTTACCTGCGCCTTCGCTCGTGGTTTTTTCGGGATAAAAAGGAGCCGACGGCACTCCTAAGTCCATCAACTATCTCCATACTAAATATCACATCGATCCGTTGATCCGATTTGATTTGAAAGAAGCACAAAGAAACAAACATACAATCACACTTTGCATAGCTTTGCATGTATAATATTAATATGGATATTATATATTGTTATAGAGGTTCTGATATTCTTTATATATTTTTAATTTGTTTTTCAGTTATTTCAAGTAATAGAAATAAACTAATTTTTAATCAACTTCTGAAACCTGACTCTTAAAAAACAGCAATTAAAATTAACACACCTTTAATATACCGACGAAACTTAAAACTACATAGATATATCATTTGAAGAGCTCAGATGCGTTGGGTCTTGAAACAGGTAACTAACAACTTAAACTTTTATTTTAAGCCGAGATGATCTACTGTAGTACAGCTTGGAGAGTATATCGCATTGCAGGTGCAACTACATAACATTTTCTAGATGTTTATTTAAAATTCAAGTATATTTTATTTTAGTAAACTGTGTACTTTGTTTTTGTGTAACTTTGAATTTCTAGGAATTATTTGACGGGTGGAATTGCATAATATAACATGTCATTGAGTCAAAAATATACAAAAACAATTGTACATAACATATGCAACTACTCAATAGAAACCCAATTTATTTTGTTACACTTCCTTGGCCTTTGGTATCATAATATAAGTTTACTACTAGACACTTGCATGTAAGTATCCTGGACCGCTATTCATCGCAATCATTTTAATGTATGATTGATGGCAATATTTGTTTTTAACACTCGTGATTGACGTACGACAGTTTTCAATAATCTTCAATTCAAATTATCGAGAAGATAGAACTGACATATTTTAGATGAAGTTTATGTCAAAATTTTGTCTTCACTAGAAAAATCCATCAATGAATGGAATGTTGAAAACGGCCTACCGTTCTGTCTTCACGCTAACAGATACAATGTATGTATGTTTGTTCTTAATATTGGTCAAACTGATGCATGTTTATCAGGTTCAGTGTGACAAACTAAAGGCCAGCTTCAACGCTCATCGCAGCGGCTGTGAGTTGTTCTTAATATATATTTAGGTCATGCCTCCTTACATTATAATAATCACATAAACTTCATACTATGTACGTAGATTAAGTACACTAATTAGCAAGTGCAAAAATATCCATAATCAAAAATAATGGCTTACTAAATAATTAAAAAGAATAATGCCAAAATATAATGGCGACTTGGAGCTAATCTGATTATGTAAACGGATGGTCTCTCCGCTCTGCTAACGACTTTCGACGCTAGCACCGCTGTGCTGCTTTGTGTTGTGCATTATTTTATTTATGTCGACAAGGATTAAGTCGCAATAGCGATGCAATAAAACTACACAAACATTATAATGTGGTTTGTTTTATTACCTTAATAAGTTATTGTTTCGGCCACTGTACAGTCAAGAAGAAGTGTCTGTCCTAATATAATAAAAGTATAAAAAGTTGCAGAGATATATAATATTTTCGTATTTTTTTATATTCGTTTATATAAATCTTGAGCGGATGTCGATGGACGTCGGCAGTCATGAAAATGAATCCGACTGCTCGTTTGCCCCTTATACTATTAAACAAAAAAAAGTCTTTAGTGAACGTTCGAATAAAGCTAAAAATTCAAAGGACTGACGGGGACACATTAAATTAATTTATTCAATTTAATGAAATTTGTTATTAAAAATATTATTTAGAGAACAATTTCACAAATTCCAAAAGCAATTCAATTCCTAAAATGGCGTCAAGTTCATGTCAAAATCAATTAAATCAGTAAACAAATTGTAATCAAACTAGCCGAGCCGGCAGACGATCCTGCCCGGAAAAACAGCTTATCATTGAGCACGACTGTAGCGCCACCGAGCGGGTCCAATTCTGCCTTCCCAAATCACCCAATAATCCATTTAAGAAATTCCAATCACAATTGTGACCAAATTTTTAGACCTTTAGAAAATTGCTTTATATGTTGTGTGTGTGTTGAAAATCGCAAGAAAATTGATCATTAGATTTTAAGTTCATAGGGAACAGACAGACAGACAGAAAGACGCGGGGATGGCCAAACGTATAATAATATGCGGTAATCACTGGCTCCAGACGAAAGTAATGTTTAGTGTTTGCATGAAAGTTGCATTATCGTTCGATTGAATTTATTATATTTGATACTCGCTATTTTCTAGTCTCAGCTGCACGTTTAATGGAAGATATTCTAGTTTGAGCAAACGATTTAATTCCCTAAGGCTGGCATATTTTAACTGATCGATGCATGGGCGTCGAAACGGGAAGGTACATGACAAGCTATTCTGTCAGAGCTCCGGTCAGATGACATACATTCCAAACGGACATGGTCCGAGATTCCGGCACTGCCAGACCTTACTTATTTTCTCTCTAACTCAATATGTAGGTATAGTATAGGGTAATGTAGAGTTAGTATAAGCATTGATTATATGTATACCTTAAAGTTTGAGTGATAAAAAGTAATAGCAAACTGCCATACATTAGAATAAAAAATTTGATTATCCCATTACAAATTATTATCACTACTTTCAATGAAAAAATATCGTTTGCGCAGTGTCCATGACAATCTGAACAAATCTAAGAAATTTTATTAAAAAAGTCGGAGAAAAAAGAAATTTAGATTTAAAAGTCTCAAGTTGATATTATACTATGTTTTGTACCTACATCTTACATATTATTATGTCACTTAAAATGTAATTAGTTACTGATGGCATAAAAATCGGTGTCGAATACAAACGCTTAGCACTTATAGTAAAAAAATCAGACAAAACGTAAAATAATAATTAGCACCACAACTAAGTTTTTAAATAAACAGCGTACATTCTCATACACATTCCACCATCATCATGCGATGGCAGCGATAATTTATTAAAATCATTAAAAAAACACCCCTTTGCGCTGTCCCGACGTTGCTGCTTATATTCTGTAATGCGGTGGAGGTGGAAAACCACTCTTTGTGGAGGTAATAATGGTCCCTAAGAGGAGCGCATTACAGAGGAAGCGTTCGTGGCATTCGCTGTGGTTGTAGTGAATATGCGACACTATTAGGTGTCATAATAAACACGAAAAAAACAACTTATTATAAAAAAAATGAACAAAAAAACTAGTTTTCTTTTTATGTTATTTCTGGTTTAAGGCCATTACTGGATGAGACTGTTAACCATAGTTGTACAAATTGAATAAAAATTATATTTTAGTTGCCATTTTTAAATTGAAATGAAAACCGAGCGATAGAAATAATATTTAAAACATAAAACTCTTTCAGCATCAATTCAAAAGTTTGCTTAATGAATTTTTCTCATAAAGCTAAAGAATTTTATAAAGAAGTAACAGTTTTATGTTTTTTAATTCTTAAGTGGAATGATACTAGAAATTACGTTGGTTCTCATTAGTAAAATCTAAAATCAGTGAGAGAAAAATAGCTGCGTTCCGCTATATCATATTATATAATAATATAATAATCATAACCTTCTTAATTAAGTCAAAACCTAGTTTTTTTATTTTATTTTATTTCGAATTGAAGCTGAATTTATTCGGCACTATCGGGGTGGCATCTGTCAATCACATGACGTCGTCTCAAGAGTGAGAACTATGCTGTCATATTTTGTGCTTTCGTAAGTTGCTAGTGGCTCCATTGATCAGGATGGGCTAAGCATCATGCTGGTGCATATGCATGCTCAGCATATGCTGGTGTTCATGGGTTCTAGCAGTTTATTAATGTCTCCGATTATACTTTTATCTCCATATGCAATAAAGAATCCCCTCCCTGATTTTCACGGACGAAAATTTTTTGGCAACATTGAGGCAAAATAGTACTCATAATCATGATAAGAAATCAACCGAGAGCTGAGCATATGCATAATGTCTTTTTATGTGAACTGGTCTCAGTAATCGTCAAAAGGATTTAACTGTTCGTTTGAGGCAATTTCAAGTAGTAGTAAGAAGGTTAGTCTATTTGATTATAAGTATGCAATATCCGCCCGAAGGTTTACGGAGATTTTGCCCGCGTGGATTTCTGACTTCAAAAATGGAGTTATGATACATATAACTTCCTTTTGAATCAGTCTATCTATTAAAAAAAACCTCATCAAAATCTGTTGCGTAATTTTAAAGATCTAAGCATACAGACACAGACGGCAAAAACGCACTTTGTTTTAGACTATGTAGTGATGATAAACTAATTAGATTAATTAATAGCTCTAGATTTTATCTAGATTTTAATGCTATTTGTATTTGATAGCTACAATTCGATTTCTTTTAAACTAACATGTACATATTATAAATATTTTTATAGTAATATAAATTCTTAAGAAATACCTGCCCCGATAACGTTTTGTCCAACACATATGTAGCTTTCAACGTGTAGCATTAGTTGGAGTTATAAAGAAGGCTTAAAGAATTCAGTTTCATTTCACGATATCGATAGTTGTCGAAGTTTGGATTCCAATTTATCTTTCGCACAGGAGTTAGCACGATTCAGTGACTTTTGCTATCATATGAATTGCAAAATGCTCATACTTTTTGTCCGAAGTTGAGGATTTATTTTTGTTTCGGGAACAATAATCTAATAGTTCAAAGGCGAAAATCGGGCTATAAATCGCTTCTTTTTGTTTGTTCTACAAAAGTGATTCGCCGCATATTTGTTTGCTATTATTTGTGTGCAATTGTAAAATTTAATAGCCATTCCTTTAAATAACTAATTGAATTGATTAGGGAAATATTATTTCTATAATATTTAACTTAGAATTATATACGGGGTATAGATGTATGTGACATAATATTATGGTATTTCAACAAATGAGGTATAGGACATAGGTACGATGTTAAGATCTAGAGAACTCTATTCCCGTTCTTAAGCTTACCTATTAAAATATGATGGTTTGGCAACTAACCTTTAGTTTGAATCGTTATAGGTTACTAACTAATCATAATTTACTATTATTATAGGCTAACTATTAAGATGGTTGTGGACTTGTAATATATATTGGCAGGTTATGTTGAATAAAATAAAATAAAATCGCTTGAGATTTACTTAAGTTTATTTTTACGCACAATTCAACAACGGGTACATCTATTTATACGAAACTTAAGGCTGGAGCCGGCATAAGATAGCTCAATCCAGTTTCAAAATTGGCTGTCAGCACACAATAGAGCGGGCGCTGGATGTTATAATAATCTGTCATGCTTGCCGGCGGTACTGAAACAGTCGCTGTATGGGTCAGTCTACACACTCTTTCAAGTTTGAAGTAAACAACACACATAAGATGGATTATTATTTGGTACTAGTAAAGTATTTTAAATTATGTACTTGTTTCTTACTTGTATAGAATTTCTGTTAGAACACCAGCAAGCTCTTAGGAAAATATAAATTAGACCAAATTTCATCCCCCTTATTAATAAACATTGATTAACTTTTTCCAAGTATTATCCTAGTATTAAAATGGCATCTGTCAAATTTCTTAATAATAAACACATAAATACTTAGTATGGAATTTGACAGATGCCAGTTTATCACCAGGTTAATATTTAAATAAAGTAAATTTATGTTTATTCATAAGGCCCCATAAGTAGGTATACATTTAACTTTAGTTCTACGCCTTTCGAAAATGCGTTACATGTAAAATTTAATTTAATGGTGTACTTGAATGTTACATCACTCGGAATAAAATGAGTGAAATTGAAGATAAGGCGGCACATTTAGTCAATAGACAGACTCAAATCTCATGGTACTAAGATATACACATGAAAAAATATTTTAAATTATTATTTTATATAAAATTTATATTATTATATTGTGTAGGTACATATTTATTAATACACATCGAGGAAAGATGTCGTCTATAATGATAGCTATAACATTCCTAAGACGTTGGCGGGTTTTTTTACATTGCCATGTAACATTAAATATGAATGCTTGTATCAGAAGTTTTAATATCTTGGCGCTTTTATTAAGCCAACGTTGTTGTAGGGTAAAATCTCTTTCATGTATATTTAGTTAGCTCTCGGTTACTTACAAATTCAGCTGAAATCTACTGCTGTTTTGTCCGCACGGATATCCAATGATATGAGACAAGTCTGCTACAGATATTCTGTACGTCCGTGAAACATGTTCCGGTAATTAAATAAACAATCCGGATTCGGAGTCGAGCGTGGACAAGAATTTGAGTAAGGTTAATAATGCGGTCACAATACAACGAATGCCCCCGGGTATCCGTATAATGTCAGCGTTCTGGAGTAAACGTCGATTCGTTCCATTTGGCATCGAATCAAGCCCGTTCTCCTCTCGTTAAAAATACAGTTAATTCGGTTTGCAACAATATATTGACTTCATAGATTTCTATGTCCGTACTTTATTAAATTGTGATATTTTTCAGTCTTTATTTTTTTGTTTCGATGTTAAAAGTAGTCCAATTTTTAAGCTATTACATTAATAGTATAATACAGTAAATATAGAATGACCATCACTTCTACGCTTATTGAATGAAAGTAAAGAAATATCAAAAGTACTTTTTTTTTATATTTCCTCGAAATATTCCATGGCAATTTTAATATAAAAATGAAACAGTACTTTAGATAGCTCGAATATACTGAATGCTTCTTGTACATACATTCTACTCGTGGTTAATTAATGGGAGAGAGAGAGAGAAAGAGAGATAAATAAAATATATAAATAAAGAAATTTGCAACCTTTTGCAACTTGCTCTCAACGAAACCGGCATCTTCGTCGTGTCCAAAAAAGTTATACTAAAGTTTTTTCTCAGCTATTCGAAGTTACGAAAACTAAGTAGAACTTACCGTCCGTCCGTCCGCCCGCTACCGTCATTAATCAGGTTTAACGATTTAGCTCGTGATCTATGAATACCCTGCAGTTAATTTTAATATATAAGGGTACTGGACTAAGGCTGCACTGAGTAAACCAGGTAATCACTTAGAGTGGTTTTGCGTATTAAATAAAAGTCTAAAATTTGTGGTGGTAAATTTGTGTAGGTATAAAAAAAAAGTTGTGAATTGTACCTTTGCAGTGTAGCAAGGGCCGTGCCAAGGCGGTCAAGGCGTCGAACCTGCGCCTAATTCCGCTCCGGTCCTATCGGATTGCCATCCTATCGGAATAGGAGAATGAGGGTAGAGAGTGCACTTATGCCTGCGCACACAATTGTACACTATAACATATACTGCGCAAATGGCTCGTCCCTATAGAGACTGGCCGACTAAATTCGGATTTATATAATAACTATGCTCCGTGGTTTCACCCGCTTAAATTCTGTCAAAAAACTGTTGCGCCATCTGTCGGGCTGATTTGTGAACGTAAACCATTCTCAAATCCCCTTCAACACCCTAAAAAATTCATCAAAATATGTCGTTTAGGAGGAGTTCAGTGACATACATACGCACACGAGAAATATATTATATATATATCTAGATTAAGATAACTTCACTCATTAAATATTATTGTTCTATGACAGTTGAATCGTGTACTACTAAAAGTTTTGAACTCGGATGGTTAAGAGACGAAGAGTCTCTTAACCATCTGACATTATAGAACCGCTGTGAAGTTAAGGCTAAGTTACGTAAGTGTAGTATTTAATTATTATGTGTCTATAATATACAATACTAGCTGCGCTCCGCGGTTTCTCCTGTGTAAGTTTTGATCCCATGGAAATATCGAGAAGAAAAATAGATGTTGGCTGATTCCCAAACTTACCCGATATGCTCACGAAATTTCATGCGAATCGATCTAGACGTTTTGGTGGAGTATGGTAACTAACATTGCGACACGAGAATTTTACAAATCTATAGTAATAATATAAAGCTGAAGAGCTTGTTTGTTTGAACGCGCTAATCTCTGGAACTACTGGTCCGATTTGGAAAATTATTAGTAATTTTCCAAATCGGAAGTTAAGTTAAGAAAAGTATTAGTTAGACCATTCAGCGAGGAAGGCTTTAGGCTCCGACTACGGTTAAAAAACGAATTCGCGTAAACGAAGTTGCGGGCGTCCGCTAGTGTATTATATAAATGACCGGTCTCAAAGGCTTATTATACTTAAAGAGAAAGATAGCTCCGAACTATTCGCCTCGATTAATAATATCCACATTACTAAGAACAGTCGAGACAAATAGTTAAGAGCTAAATTTTGTGTGCATACCGGGCAGATCTGAGAATCAGCCAAAATCTATTTCTAAACATGTTATAAATGCTCCCATATTTGATAAATACTTCTAACTTTGCATTTTATTTGCACTTAAGTTTCTAATAGGCTAAACCGAACTTTAGCAGGAACGAGGGAAACTACCTCTTAATGTATTTGATATTTTATATCGTATAAGGGGACAAACGAGCAGTCGAAGCTATTATCATGACCATCGTCGCCCGCATAGAGTTTATACTGGTGCATTGCCTTTCTTCCTCCTCCCACCTCCTTGGGCCAAATAGTTAAAGAGAGTCTTGACCGGTTTTTTCTGGCTATTTGAATATGTATAAAAACATGATAGGAATAAAATATAGTGCGGCAAAGAATAAAAATAAAGGAATGCAACGTTCCTCTTTAATTTACTTTCTTCGCATTATTCTGCTCTATAATCAATTTTAAGTTAAGCGGTACTCGAGCGATTCCTAACTCAAAATTATGACAGGACTGAAGTGAGCAGTTTCTCGTGCAAGTAAACTACAACTATTCCCATATGAGTTTTGCCGCCTCCACCGCGGGCAAGTCGCTGTACTAAAAGGGTTATGAGTATGAATAATAAATCGCCAAGAAATAATCGCGCTACATATATATTTGGCCTTAATTTACTTAGAATAATCGAGTTTTTTTAATGGTATGGGCGGCAAACGAGCTGTCGGAGATATTTTCATAACTACCGACGCCCGCAGACATCCGCATAGAGACTATACAGATGCGCTGCCCTCCTTTCTCCTCCCACGACCGGCTACTTACACGTCGCATGAAACGCAGCAGTACGTAGTGTTGTCAGTTTACGCCGGACTTGAGTAAGCGTGAGGTATCACCCCGGTCGTGCCGGCCCACTCCGTCTGCATACAAACATGCAGTGTGGCACTAACT
>LUGF01019844.1:240566-252910 GCA_001625245.1 Calycopis cecrops
TTTGATAAATACTTCTAACTTTGCATTTTATTTGCACTTAAGTTTCTAATAGGCTAAGCCGAACTTTAGCAGGAACGAGGGAAACTGCCTCTTGATGTTATTTGATATTTTTTTTATATAGTATAAGGGGATAAACGAGCAGTCGAAGCTATTCTCATGACCATCGACGGCCGCATAGAGTTCATACTGGTACATTGCCTTCCTTCCTCCTCCCACCTCCTTGGGCCAAATAGTTAAAGAGAGACTTGACCGGTTTTTTCTGGCTATTTGAATATGTATAAAAACATGATAGGAATAAAATATAGTGCGGCAAAGAATAAAAATAAAGGAATGCCACGTTCCTTTTTAATTTACTTTCTTCACATTATTCTGCTCTATAATCAATTTTAAGTTAAGCGGTACTCGAGCGGTTCCCAACTCAAAATTGTGACAGGACTGAAGTGAGCAATTTCTCGTGGAAGTAAACTACAACTATTCCCATATGAGTTTTGCCGTCACCACCGCGGGCAAGTCGCTGCACTGAAAGGGTTATGAGTATGAATAATAAATCGCCTAGAAATAATCGCTAAATAAATATTTGGCTTTATTTACCGTTTTTTTAATGGTATAGGGGGGAAAACGAACTGTCGGAGGTATTTTCATAGCTACCGACGCCCACAGACATCCGCATAGTGACTATACATATGCGCTGCCCTCCTTTCTCCTCCCACGACCGGCTACTTACACACCACACGAAATTATTTCGATATTGTTATTAGTGGCAACCACCAAGTGCATTCTTCTGAAGACAGTCGTGTCTGTCAAGTTTGTTGGCCGTCTGTTAAAAATAAACACAAACAAGATAAGTTTGTGCGTGTCTTTGAATTACGTAAGCCATTAAGTGGCGGCGTTAATGGAACGACATCTGAAACGAGACAGACCCGGCAAATTGTCGACCCCATCTCGGTTTTACTCCAACTTTGTCCTAATTGTGGAGGATCGATAGTTGCTTAATCTCGTGGAACACTAGATTCGACTTAAGTTCCATTAGGAGTTTTTAGATAATTCTTTTACTTTTAATCCCAAGTAAATAAGAACGATTTATTCTTCTCTAGTTCGTTTTCTTTTTGAAACAACGCGGTTATATAAATAAAATGTTTTTTCAGTGATAATAAAGATGTATAGATCTCTTTTACCCCATCCCCTTAAATGGCAACTGACTATTTACAAGCTACACAAAACAAGATTAGATAGCCATAGAACACAAAACCATTTTAAAGCATCATCTAAGCGAGCTCCTTATTTGAAACAAAAATCCATCCCGTAAAGGTAAAACTGAAATTTAAATTTCTCAGAGCCTTAATTACTTCGTGCTGTTGTGTGTTGTGTGCCAACACTGCGAATGTTCAGTTAAAAACGTCTCTATCCGGTTTGCTCTGGCGCTTTTTATTTTTTATAGTTGTGAACACAAAGGCATAATGAAACTTTATAGTCCAAACAGTTTTAGTTTGCCCGTCACCTTATTAAGCGGATCGAGTGCAAAAAAGAGCGAAACGTCGACGGAAATTTCGCTTCATTTTCCTTTTCAGTTCGAGCCAACTTAGCAGCACAATTAACACACTGCTCTCGTGATTATGAAAAAATATCCAACCATCAGGGTATAAATTTATTCCAATATAAAAAAAAACAAAACGTTTAACAATCGTTTATTCCATAAATGAAGTATCTTTTAGTTCGTTTTTTATAAGAATCAGAATTCAAAAAAAGAAAAATTTACTTTATTATATTCTGTCTGCCTGAGCTGTAGATAGCTGATTATCGGAAATTCCAGCCAGAATTTTGCGTAATGCCAGTTTACTATTATGTCTGTCTGATCGAATAATTTTCAGCTTATTTTCGCTACCAACTTTTTTCTATTTGTTTTTATTGTTAGTACTTCAGAGCTGTCGTGAACGTAAAGCCTTGCGTTTAGCTGTATTGTGAACGCTTTTTAGACAATTTAAACGACTAATATTTTAGTCGGGGTTTCGCGTTGGTTTTTTCTCTGAAATTTATCATGATTGGCGCTCAGGTGACCAACAACTCGTACCCAATTGAAACCGTACCTTTGAATGGATATCTGTATCACGTTTGGTTTAAATTATGAATAGGATTTTGACCAAGAGAATTGGACCAAGTTTCATTTTACTGTTCATGATCTATTCATGAGCAGTCAAAATCAAAATCAAAATCAAAATATTTTTATTCAAAATAGAATTTTAAAAATTGATTTTTGAACGTCAAAAATTTCCATCTACCACCGGTTCAACCCTAGCCCTGTCCTGGGAAGAACCGGCGAAACAAACTCAGCAGGCCTCATTCATTTCTTCATTAAGTAAAATGAAACTTGGTCCAAAATTGGAAAAAACTTGCGGATGTCTACGGGCGGCGGTAGTCATTTATCATCTACTCGTTTGCCCCTTGGAAAAAATCCTATGGAAAAAACAAAGACAAGAAACTAGTATTGAATTTAAAGGAATAGAACAATATGTTAAGTCTGTACTTAAATCATTATCTATGGTGATAAGGTTATTCAAAATAGGAATATTTTGATACTAGATATTTTATGGCAATGCAAGAAGCGCGCTTACTCTTCCACGTTAGTTTTGGTTTCATGTGTGGAGGAGACATAGCACACTATGATTACCCACTAGAACCTCGGAAATGCCGACAAAGTCGTTTTTGGTGAAGTGACCTAGATCTTAGTCCCTTAGTCCCTCCGCCACCAAAATACTTGAATGGTATGAGTTACAATATTTTTACCTCAGGGTACCTACAACTTGGTGCTTAGCTAATAAATGTTAAAACTAACTTTTGAAATACCGTTGAAAATTAATGAGTGTCGCTTATTACAAAATAGCGCCAGTATTAAAACAGGTTAGCAATTTACATTCCCGCGAGGTGAAATATGTATACGTTTTATTTTTATAATTCTCTTAAAGTCGTCATGTATTTAAATAAAAACCGGAAAAGTGTGAGACGGACTCGCACACCGAGAGTTGATTACTTATTTTCGCTCATTGTTACGGCAACAAGGAACGATGTAATCAGCTTAAATAAGTTGGCCAACTTATGTTTTGCCGGCGCTTGTACGTATTTTGTATAAAACGGACTACACATATATTTTGTTTTTCACCCGGATGTATCCTTAATTAAAGAACAGGGTCTTTAAAGTTCTGCGCTTAATTTTCTCTGGTACAGTAACAGTATAATGGAACAGAGAATGTACTTATGTATATTCACAATCTTACATCTATTTTCCATTATACTATATCCCATCTTGTTTTAAAAGACATGGATGTATTAGATGAAATGGGACGAAAAATTATATTATTAGATATTACTTTTGTATGTACAAGACAAGTTTATTAGATAAGAAAGATATTTCAAGAACAACAATAAATCAACATTGAAGGGCCCTAAGAATACCTTTCACGCCACGGTATCTTGAACCTCGGCGACCCTTCATGCTACGAATATTAATATCCCTAAAGTAAGTCCCTTCCTAAGGGAACTTTAAAGCTGTTTGTTTTTGAAGTTAATGCTTGTTATCATTAACTTTTATTTTTTAAATAGAAGACTGTATTCAGTATATTAATAAAATAAGGGCTCGTAAACCTTTTTTCGTAAATTAATACTGTGAACGGGTATGCTGTTGTTTGTTGTACGATTTGTGAGGAAACTAGGTTTGTAAGTTCTTAATTATTTTTCTTTTTTACTTAAAATTCAGTTTGTATTTTCCAATAAAAGTTTACCAGCATGTAAATTATTTCATTTTAGTAAATCCCTATCTGTATTAAAATAAAAATAAAAAAATCTGTATATGCAATTCATGTTTAAAATAACAATTTTATGGAATTTACATTAACTTATTCTTGAAAGATAAATTTTAATGTGGAATTAATATTTATATATTCTTTGACTAAAACTCACCTATTATATTATTCTACCAATTGCTTAAATACTGGGTTAGATTGAGATCGAATTTACTCTTGGTCATTTTTAACTGGTTAATTTGATACCCCTCCTTCGCCCAAAAATCATTTATATCGTATGATATAAATGATTTTTGCGATCCATTTTATGGATCCGTTTGAAAGCTTTAAGAAAGAAGGTTATCTTAAAGACTGTCACACATAATGCAGATGCAATAAAATATCTGTATCAGAGCGCATATCAGCTAATATCGCTCTCTATACTAAACTCAAGGAGCATCGCACTCTACGCAGATAACTTATAGTTTACCGTCAAGTATGTGTAGGCACAGATACAGCTTGAAGGATTGTTTTATAAGCAGATAAAATCTTATCGTATCTGCTAATTGTGTGACGGCCTTAAAAGTCAAAAAAATTGACAATTATGTATCCTATGCATAGGATGTTGCTTGCAGCTTCTGACCGTCGCGCGTCGCCCTAAGGGAGGCCTATTCAGAAGTGAACGTCTCCTGGCTGCTGCAGATGATATATCGGTTTAAATTTTAAGTAATATCGTTGATGATATGAACGAACTCTGTAGATTAGTCGTTTCGATCGGTTGGGTACGACATAGCTACGTTTTTCGGACATAATACTAGTCCATTTATACCTCATGAATTTGATGTCCTGCGACAAATGCCTGAACCACTTATATAACACTTTTTAAACATTGAAAGTAAAATTTATTAATTGTAAAAGGTTACGTCAGAATACATATCTTCAATAAAGTCATATAAAGAATAATATATATGTTACTATAGAAGCACGCACCACAGTGAATCCTAAGATTTCCAGTGAATCTTAAGTTTTACCAACTCTTAACGGTAAAACTCAGAAATGATATGAGATTATGATTTACAACGAACTTGTATATTTAATATTTGTAAGGATTACACTTTATTATAATACACAATTAAGAAATACACATATTATTTATCATTTTAGTAATTCAAACGTAATGATAATATTAATCAAAATTTTCATGATGATTAAAATTACTACTAAGTATATCAATAAGATTTTGATACCAAGCAGAAATAAATAATTAAGAAAATACTTATTTATTTTTGTCCTAAGACCTATACTTACCAACCACTATCGGTAAAACCTAACATAATATTATGCCAATTTCTAATAGTAAAAGCCCGAAAAATCGTATCTTTTATATTAAATTCGTGCATTTACCAGGCCATATTGGTAAATCGTAGAATTTACTAGTAGAACTTTTTAATATTTACCAACATACGGGCTTTTACTGAAACAAATAAATAAATCAGACACTAAAATGTGAATAAAGTCACAAATTAGTAGAATTATAATTTAAAAATGATGAAGTGCAGTTCACAAAAATATCCGACAGAAATAAAAGTTAGCCTTTGTAATCGAATTTAATTTGAAACTAAGTTGGGTTTGTTTCATTAACAACGAGGAAACTTTCGCAGTAGCTTTTAATTGAGCTTGATTTGTGTCCATTCTGCTTAATAGGATAAGTCCTATTAACGTAGCTTCATCATAATCATCACCAGCGCTGTTTAGTTAGAAGTAATATTTAAGGGATAGCCCGGCGTAAAGTATGCGTTTTGTGCGACGTGTAAGTAGTCAGTGGCCCATGGAGGTGGGAGGAGTAAGGTGGACAACGCATCTGTATAACGTCTGTGCGGATATCTACGGGCGTTGGTAGTCATGAAAATGGCTCCGACTGCTCGCTTGCCCCCTTATAAAAAGAAAAAAGATGCTTCTCGCTCACACGATACTACGAGAAAAGGAGGGCAATATCTGCATAACAATAATATAAATATCTATTTTTTATAGCACAAGGGGGTAAACGTGAGGTGAAAACTTCTAAATTTATCAACTATTTGAATAACAATGAAAAACAAAGTTGCTGCTTTTCATGAGTTCCAATAATATAGGCTTTTAATATTAATATAATAACTATTCAAATTATCATTTCATTCACTTGATAAGTAATATAATATGCCTACATATATCCGCAATATATTTTATGGCACAGGTGCGCTTACTTTGAGAAATGCCTAAGCTCTTTTCTTGAAGAGCCTTAAGTCATATCGATTCGGAAATACTGAGAACAACTACAGATTCCGCAGAGAAGGAATTTATTTTTATCTGAGAAGAAAAGATATAGAAACTACTTTATCGAGAGTTCTCATGATGGTAAATAAATATTTTATTTGTTATCTACACGGCATACATACTCTATAGAATAGGTGACTTCACCAAGAATATTATGCCATAATATGTTACATTGAACAAGGATGGCCGACTTCTTTTGCACTAATATTGACTTTTACATCCCAAACCCCTGTATCTATTATTTACATGAATTTTGAACTTTTGAAAAACTGTGCCATTTTTTTTATTCTTGGTAATTTGGCGATAAGTTGCGAAATCTATCATTTAAATGAATTTTGAACTTTTGAAAAACTGTTCCATTTTTTTTATCCTTGGTAATTTGGAAATAAGTTGCGAATATTAGAATGATAGCGATTAACGACACTTCGGTTAGCAACCCCTTTTTTAGTCTTTATTTTGACTTCATCAGTTCAGTAGAATAAGACATGTCTGATATACATAGCAACTTCCATCTGTTATTATTCTCTTCCATCACTAAACATTCTGAATAAAGATCTTTATCAATTAATAAAAGTCAGATATCTGGGTAAATGTATGTTAACGGAAAAACCTCTGCAAATAATCTTTACCCGACAAACAAGCGAAGTTGTTGTACTGGAAGAGGTACGTAATATATTGAAAACGTATTTTAAATAGGTATAGATATTGTCTGATCGTTCGACGACTTACTTATTGCGTTGGCTCAGCGACCCGAAGCGGATCTTGGTATCCGAAACAAAAGCTTTGTATTTTTCTTTTGATAGCTTGAGGTTCATGAAATAAAGTTAGGTTTACGTCTCACGTTTTTTAGGGTTCCGTACTTAAAAGGTAAAAACTAAACTCTATTACTATGACTCGGCTGTCCGTCTGTCTGTCTGTATATCTGTCACCAGGCTGTATCTCATAAACCACGATAGCTAGAAAGCTGATTTACTTTTTCTTTTGTCTTTCATCTATTTCTTTCGTATTAAACCCAAGTAAGCGTCCTAGTAGCGTGGCAATATATACAGCCATTTATTTTCAAAAATCCTTAATATTTATGCTATTAGATTTCATTCGAAGCGGATAATTTACGGATGATAACTACAGGACAGTGTAAATATTTCAAAGGATTCCTACGCTCAATATTAAACACATTTTTCTAAATGGAATTCTTGGTGTAAGATATCAAGGCGCGCGGAGTCTCGTTCCTCACAATTTAAAGCGAATACGTGAAATATGAAGCTACGATGGAGCAAACCTTTTGTTCTAGGTAAAAATAACTGCCTGCGGGTGGCTCGGAACAAAACGGAGCCATATTGACACCGAGCAACATGAATAAGCCTTCGCGCCTGTAGATAAACAGCTGAAAATAGTACTTAAAACTTTCAAACTTTCATACTTTTTTTATTATTTATAAGTTGATCATTAAAGATTTTTTTATAAAAGATAATGGGATGACGTACGAACCTTTTTTAAATTACTTACGCTTTTAATTATATTTTCTAAAATATTTATACTATTTTCATTTAATAATGTTTTTGACAAAAGAGGAGATTTTAAAAATTATGAAATGAATGTAAATTGTTATCGACGAACTTCAATAATAAATGAACATAAAGGATACATTTTTCATACACATATGAGTATACATTTGATATTGAAAATTTCTTTAAAAAGGTTTTATTATATTATTATATTATATTATTGTATTATAATATTATTAATAATATACTTTATTACACAACCACAAATCTTTTATCACTGTAGTGTTAGATACTAACACATCATCTTCGCGCTTAGTAGATGTAATTAGCTATTAAGGGCTGTGCTGTGTTGATATTATGGATTTTATTTTAACTCAATTTTAATAATATAATTATTTGATTTAAACATTAATACGATAATAAATAAGTGAACCTTTTGGATGTAGTAGTGTTAGTAGTAGTCTCAGTTAAGGTATCCAGAACTGGCTACCCTCCTGGATACGAATAGCAAGAGATCGGTCGAAACAACTCTCACTGAAAAAAAATCTAATTGTATACCGATGACCGGTATATACTGATATGACGAAGCTTTCAATTAATCAAATGTGACATTTCAAGGCAACAATATACAATCAGCACTTTTTGCGTTAATCGGAACAATTAAATTATAAAAAGTGTGTGCTTTAGACCACACAACTGAAGTAAAACTTAGTTATTGATTTAATACACAGATTCAATACCCTAGTTACAAAGATATAACATGTCAGATGATATTTGTTTGGTAAATACAAAAAGTTTCACTTAAATCGAATTTGAATAACAACTTCCATTGGCATTTTTGTAAGGCTCTCGACAGCTTACTCCCCAAGTCAAGAGCGCGTAAATAACTTTTATTTACAAACTAGCTTCCGCCCGCGGCTTGGCCCGCGTGGATTTCGGACTTCAAAAAATATTCAAAAGTTTAACTTATTATGTTATCCTGATATGAAACCTATATTAATGTAAAGTTTCATGAAAATCCGCCCAGTAGTTTCGGAGATTAGCCCGAACAAACGGACAAACATACAAACAAAACAATTAAAAATCATATAAAAGTGTTCTGTTACTATTTTAAAATCGCCCCCAATTAGTTTTTCGTAAATATATTCAATGTACAGACACTGAAATTTTACTGTTTTATTATATTATGTTACATAGATCTTCAGGTACATAATGACATCAGTACATCTGTCATCTTACTCCGCCCGTGATCATGTTTGCTGTAAAGATTCTGAATAAATACTTTTAAATATATTGCGATAAAATCCGTTAACATAGTTTTATTATAACGTTTACAAGTCAAGCTTATGAAATTTACCACTCATTTCACACTTACCTATACCAGGTTTGTTTATTATTTCACGAGTTCCGTACCTTGCTTAATAAATAATTCACTTGTCTAGACAGTTTCGTGAAGTATTACAGAGATATACGGACGCCTGTCACTCTTTTACAGGTACAAGAAAACCTTTGATCACTACACATATTTTTCTACTTTTTGCTCCACAACGGCATGGGCAGAAAGAGATTGTACAAAATAAGTTCATGAGTAGTTACAGATTTCTTTGATGTTATAAATTTAAGTATTAGAAGTGTAAAGATTTTCATTCATTATAACTGCTAAGGAACATTGACTAGCATTATATAATAATAAAACCGGCCAAGTGCGAGTCGGATTCGTGTAAATAGGGTTCAGTACCATTATCTATAAAACTAACTTGGATTTTCATAGCTTTTGTATGAATGACAAAGTTGTATTTGTGTTTTTTTGAAAATGTATTATTTCTTAAAAACTAATAATGATATTTAAACCAATTTTCATTGAAATTTTTCATTGAGATCTGTCTGTCTGTAGATGTCTGTCAATTGGTAGTCATGGAATTGGCTCCAACTGCTCGTTTACCCAGGTATACTATAAGAAAAACAAAGAAAATGGTAGTCGTTCGCCCATCAGTTAGGTCTGATGGGCGAACGACAATCTTTAGAGTCATCCAACTTTCAGAGGCTGCACGAAACGAGAAAGCGTAGGCGCTATTTTATTTATTCTGAAAATTTTGAGCGAAACATTGTCCTACGATAGCGAATCAGTTACTAAGCTATAAAGCAAAACGTAATTATAACTTGCTACATTGCGCACAAATTGGGCTAGTACAACCGAGAAGGTACAATTTTTTATGATATAGAGAGGCAAACGAGCCATCGGAGCTATTTACAAAACACATAGAGGCATCCGCATAGAGGCTATACATCTGTATACGCTGCCCTTCTTTCTCCTCCCATCTCCATGGCCACCGCCTACTTACACAGCGCACGAAACCGACAGCACAGCTGTAACTTTACGCCGCCGGTCTCGTGTAAGCGGAAGGTACCTCACCGGTCATGCCAGTCCTATCGATCTACAATACCACCAGTTACTCAGTGGGTGTGTATAATGGTTATAAAAAGCGATTCAAAACATTTACTTAAAATGATTTAATCGGTTCTAAAAAAATATCCGGACCTTTTGGAACTGTTCCGGCCTTTTGTCAGGACTTTTCAAATTCCTACATGGTAACCCTACCTGTACCTGTATACGGCTGTCAGTACTCCCGAATACACCCCGACTACTCGTTTGCTCGATTATTCTACGAAAAATAGGGACGACAGTGTCAAGCTTGAAACAAAAATACTTTATAGAGATGGAAATAAACTTACATCTGTGAGATCCCCGAAGTATGTACCGTCATCGTATGAGCGCCAGTAATACATACGCACGCTCCCCGGGGAGGTTTATAGAGGAAGTCTTAAATTCGTTCAGGAGAAAAATAAGATAAATTTACCGGATGCGAAAAATTTCAGTTTTTTTTGCAAGATTTTGTTGCTATTTAGCACGGTTTTATTTCCTAGCCTTACATGCATTATGCAGTGGTTATACAGCACATTGCGACAGGGCTGCGGGTTTGAATCCCGCCTAGGCAATAACTGTTGATCTATGTATTATATGTATTTCTATAATAAAAATATTAAACATATCATATTTCTTAAATTTATAGATCAAATAGTGTAATTTCCGTTGTCCAGTACCCGTACAACGACTGCTCGTTTGCCACCTTATCTAAAGCTATCTATATATAAAATAACTCCAACAACACATACCGAAATCGGACAATCTACGACCAAATTAAAATTTCATTTTAATTGAAAATGCCATTAAGCTTTTCACATATCGCTACTGCAGCAAAGAATAAATAAGGGGGATTAAAACCGGTACGTTTCGCAGGAATCCAAAAAAGTTAACGTTGAATGCTTTAAATTCTAACTTTTGGAACGCACATTATTAATTCGAAGAATTGAAAGCAAACTTTACCCTTAATTCCATTACATTTGAATTACCGTATTCGAACCGTATTTCTATTTGAAGTCAAATCAAAACTCTTCGAATCGGTGTTCGTTACCGGCATACATTTATAATGTTTTGTTTTTAGTCATCCATGAATTAATCGTTTCAGAATACACAAAACTTTTTAATTTAATAAGTGGGATGTCTGTTAGTTTCATTGTTTAAATAATTGTATGTAGATATACAATTATTTAAACAATAACAACATAATAACATATAACATTTGTAAAGTTATTATTTTTTTATTATTATTATCAGCCTGGTGTGTCCCACTGCTGGGAAAAGGCCTCTCTACTCTCTTTCAACACAGACAGACAGCGCCAATCTTTCCAGAACTAGTCCAGCTCATCTCGCCATCGCTAAAGTATTTACTTTAGCGATGGCGAAATGAGCTGCACTACTTTTGTAAGAAAATAATAATGATGGTAGACATTGCGATGTTTGTATTTTGTCTAAATGGGATTGATTTCTGAGTGTATTTGCAGCTTGAAAACGTGAGGTTTAATCGATTTTATACTCTTAAAATAATTTTCAATATTCAATCTATAAAAATTGCAAGCTATTAAAACGATATATTTTTGAAAGGCGTGTTCAGACAAATTGCATTGGGGTCAGTTCGCAAGTCAAATTAAGCACGTCTCTTACCAGGACGGGTGAAAGTGACGGTCATGCTGTCACGTTTTGTGCAGTCTATGACCAATTCAGATGACAGCCGGGGGCTCAGATAAAGGTGAATGACAGCAGACAGTATTCTTATAAAGATGTGCTTTGATACTGAGTTACTATCAGGATTATCGGGTGAGTGCATTGCTTTTAAAATATACTCGCGTTTCGTGCGGTGTAAGTAGCTGGTTGCCCATGGAGTAGGGAGGAGAAAGGAGGAGGAGGAGAATCGGTATAGCCTCTATGCGGATGTCTATGGGTGTCGGTAGTAATGAAAATGAATCCGACAGCTCGTTTCCTACTATACCACTATACTATACTGTAAATAGCAAGCGATTGTCTGCCACATTAAGTAGCAGCTGATGTGAATGTGTTGTTGGTAATATCACTACGAATGTAATTGCGAATCGCGACGTCTGAAACGTATTTCAGGATCCCAAATGCACAATGAGACGAAATCGGACCGCAAATAGCGATTGCGGCTGATTTTACCGCGGAATAGGATTAGTTGGTCGCTCTCGTTAGTCTAAATCTATAGTTTGAACATTCGTCAACTCAGGTGTGAACTTACCGAGACTTGTTGAAATTTGTCTATCTTTATTTGTTTTTGTCTAGCTTAGGGAGCGTTTAAGTATTACATAATGCAATTAGAAGGGGAGGGGGGCTGCCATA
>LUGF01019844.1:262894-275975 GCA_001625245.1 Calycopis cecrops
AAGTGTGATTTTTTCAAGGCATCAAGACGTAATTGACCTTCGTATTTTACAAAATTTCAGCTTAATCCCTTCACGCGTTTTGGGGAAAAAGGTCTTGAAAACCATGCATTACGTTTTGGTTGTTCTTCCCATTCATACGGAACCCTCGGTGTGCGAGTCGGACTCGCACTTGGCCGGTTTTTTTATAAATAAGTGGCCCAGTTTAGAATGCTTAAAGTAGGTACCTTTGACAATTTGTAAGTTAGCAAGTTTTTTGTTTGTAAGTATTTTTTTATTTTCGTTAAACGTTATATCTTTCATTTGAAATTAAAACTGCAAGTTATATATATTTTTGGAATTGCCATTTAAAACCCTTCATTTTGATACCCCACTCGATGGGATTGGAAACAAAAAAAATTTTTTTACCTCACAATGTGGGGTCCGAAATCTGCCATTTTGTTTTTTTATTTTTCTTATGTACCCAGTGTCACTCGCGCTATCAAGGCGAATCTATTGACACCACATACGTTAAAATCCTTCCAGCCGTTCAGGCTGTAGCAGGGAACATAGAAATCTACATACATACATACATACATACATACATACATACATACATACACTTTAAAAACATTACCCTCCTTTCTGTGGCAGTCAGCAAGTTTTTTGTTACTAAGCATTTTTTTATTTTCGTTAAACGTTATATCTTTCATTTGAAATTGAAACTGCAAGTTATATATATTTTTGGAATTGCCATTTAAAACCCTTCATTTTAATACCCCACTCGATGGGATTGGAAACAAAAAAAAAAATTTTTACCTCACAACGTGGGGTCCGAAATCTGCCATTTTGTTTTTTATTTTTCTTATGTACCCAGTGTCACTCGCGCTATCAAGGCGAATCTAACGACACCACATACGTTAAAATCCTTCCAGCCGTTCAGGCTGTAGCAGGGAACATAGAAATCTACATACATACATACATACATACACTTGAAAAACATTACCCTCCTTTCTGTGGCAGTCGGGTAAATATAAATTTCTTAGATAATGTATAATACAGAATGTACCATAATTACGGTAACATTTCAAGTGGTTATAAAAAAACGAAAGTAGACAGAAAAAGTAATTATTACCCTAAAAGAACAAAAAATAGGATTCCATATTTAAAAATAACGTCATCTACTCGTAAATGTGATCTTTGACTTATTTGGCACTCCTGTAACCTAAAGAGAAAATTTTCTATCACGTTAGGAGAAATGTGAATTTCTAATGAAGCTAGCGATATAACGAGAAAGAAGAGCTTATTCATATCTGAAAGGGCTGCAACGCATCTGTTAGACCTCTGGTGTTGCGGATGTCTGTGGGTGTTGGTGATTACTTAACATCAAGTGGATGCTTGTTCACCTCCTATCCGTATCTATACTAATAATATAAAGCTGAAGAGTTTTTTTTGTTTGTTTCAACGCGCTATCTCTGAAACTACTGGTCAGATTTAAAAAAAATCATTCAGTATTATTAGTCCGTTTAGCGAGAATGGCTATAGACTTTTTAACCGACTGCGGTACAAAAGGGATTCACGTAAACGAAGTTGCGGGCGTCCACTAGTGCTATATAAAAATATTTTGTAGATTCGTTGAAATTTGTATTATATGTGCATGATGCTAGGCTATTTATTTTGCGAAATCTGAATAATATAGAAAGGATTGTAATAGTTACATGTTGCACACACTATATAACGATTCCAAAAATTTTAAACTAAGTGTTCTTCATTTTATTTTAATGAAATATTATGGGTATTTAATTTTAATTCATAAGAAATAAACTTGTGCAAAGACTTCCATCGTTACAACCCCCACTGGTGTTTTCCACTTCATCCATGGCGCATAGTGGCTGAGCTTCAGATGTATGGCCTTTCTTTTTCTTGGCCAGTATACAAGCCTTATAACTGTAAGTTTGGCAAATCATTATAAATTGTTCCAATTTGCCTCCTGCTTTGAATGGAAAAGGACATTCAATTTTCTAAATCCTACTTCATCTATTTTCATTTTATTACATTTGTTGAGACCCTAAGTCAGTTTTGGGTTTTCCCTCGGGCTCCTTGCGATTATTTTATCAAAGGGTCGTAGTTACGGTTGTCGATCCCGGCGATACAGGTGTAGCAATGGGGCGAAGGGCCAAGGGTGTTGTATTTTACATTATCTGAGCAGTCCATATAATAGCGATAAATGCTTTACCATTCTTACTATACATACATATTGGTCTGGTAATAATTGTACGTAACATGTAATGTTTTATTAAAAAATGTTACGTACATATTGTGACCTTAAATAGGGCTTTCCTTTAAAATACGAATTTTGAGAAAGACAAATTTCACTTTAATAAATATTAAATGTGGACTCCACAAACGTCAAAGCAAACAGAAAAGTAAATACGGGGCCAAAGTAAACGTTTTTATATCAATGCGCTTTCAACTTTTGCAAAAGGTAGCGCTACGCTGCATCCATGTTGCCGAATGAGGTCGACATGACCGGGGATACCTCCCGGTAATCGTGGTTTAACAAGTACGACGTTTCAGATATTTACAGCATCCGCGGTCGCGGGTGACCTAAGCTGACAGATGTCCTGATTTTACAAGTTAAAAAATGTCCTGCGACGTCGCGCTTGTTAAATACCTAAATTATTTTAATAAGAAGTTGTGCAAGCATGCAGCCGAATTGGGCCGGTGCAACCGGGGAGGTACCTCTCGCTTACACGAAACCGGCATGAAGTGACTGCTGTGCTGTCGCGTTTCGTGCGGTGTGTAAGTTGCCGGTGGCCACTGGAGGAGGGAAGAGAAAGGAGGGCAGCGCGTTTGTATGACCTCTATGCGGATGTCTAGGGGCGTCGGTAGTCATGAAAATGGCTCCGACTGCTCGTTTGCCCCTTATAACGAAGAGGGGAAAAAAAACTGCATGTGGTCAAGACGTTACGCCGTACTTTTGTGGTTAGAAAATGCTGAATATATCAAAAACTTTCTACACGTAATATTCGACTTCTCGAAAACTTAGCAAGACAAAACCGAGAGAATATCTGCTCTGTCTTATGAGTTTGAGGCGTGTAGAATTTCGAAGTTTGTATTTTGAAGGAAGATATACTTCGACGCAATAATAAAACAGTACACGAGGTAAAACTTGACGGCTACTTATACCCGATTATAATAATTGTTCGTTATTTCGTTTATTTATAGTTAAATTTAATAAAGGAAAGATATTTTATTTAATTATATATGACACTAAAAAAAATTAAAATATTTTAATAAAATAAAACAGTTTTCATTGATGTACCAATTATAATATGTATTATGCTTTTTATGTGTTTTGTAGAAATTCTCTTTTAAATGAACTTTTAGTATAAAGTGTTATTATTCTTTATCCGTTACTTCTGTTAAAGATTGAACTTTTTTAGAGATTACGGGCAATTGTAAAATCACTAACAAAACATTTGTATTTCTATGTTTATAAAAAAAAGAAGGAAGACCGCACGTGAAAAATAAAAGTAACAGCGTTTCTGGCAACGCTTTTTCTAGATTAAATAAATAAAAATGTCTGTGATCGAATCATGCTGTGTACGCTGTAGAGTTGTAAACACGAATAAATAAAAAAAACAGTTTCACTATCGCGCATCCGCAAACGAAGGGCTCAGTGACCTTTGTTTTTTTCGTGTTGTTAAATAACGGATGATATTTCCATATAGTTTTGTCACATTTTAGCATTATCGTTCCTATGCTATTTCGTAAGAGGTAGTGCCGTAGCCGATTTGGGCCGATTTAAGCGGGGAGGTACCTCTCGTTTACACGATACCAGCGTGACGTGCCAGCTATGCTGTCGCGTCTCGTGCGGTGTATAAGTAGCCAGTGGAAAAACGTTGAAGAGATTGCAAGAAATCTAGCCAACCGGGAGCTTTCCACGCTAGTGCTGCGTAAACTAACATAAACATGTAGTTGAGTAATGTACTAGCGAATTCTAAATCTACATCTATCTAATGCTTCAAAAAAATCCGTAATAGCACATCTCTATCTCTTACGTTTGAATTACTATAACCGCTTTTATGTTCAAATTTATAATAAAATACCTTACGTTATTTTCAAAGATATTTTATTTAGTTCAGTATATTTTAATCCTTATACGGATCCGGATATACGGGGTGAAATTGCGTATAAAGCTCACTGTACTAGAATTCAGAAGAGGTGGTGACAGTGGAATTCAATATTTTGGCGCGAAGTCGAATGAATTTCAGATGCAGGTTTTATTTTCAGAACAATTTACAGATTTTTTTAATGTCCACGTTAGCTTATTATGAGCTTATGTGTCAAAATTAAAACCTATTGATGAGAAGCATAATATATATGTCGGGGTGGCGGGGGACACAGGTTCCGTCTCCCGCAGTAGTTCCTCCGTANATCATCATCGTTTAATTTTCGTAATTGCCGACACACACACACACACACACACACACACACATATATATATATAGTTAGGAATTAAGGATTAAATATTTACTCGACACTGGACTAAACTGGTGGTAGTACCATAATATCAGTACATCTAAATTCATCTCACGATTGAGGATATTCTGTAAGTTGTTTGAAATCCGAACTGTATTCGTAGCCCGGAATCAGTACGGCAATAAAATACGAAAGTTCCGCGTCGGGGCAGAAAAGTAGTAGGTATTGTTGATCCGGTGTGAGCTGATAAGGCTCAACAAATAGGCACTTTTATTAGGTTTTGTACCGATAAACGTTTACTAAGTAGGTAACTCTTAGCTTCTTGCTGTGTGGGAAACTTGTATTTAATTTGTTCAAGTCTCTTCATGTTGTATTTAGGTTGCGCAAATTAAGTGATCGATTGTTCGGCACATCTTTATTACAGCGTAATATTTAAATAGCCGAAAACTAGCGACGTTAATTGTATCTATATTACAGAAAGTAAAGTAAAAATTTGAATTTGAAGGATACGCAGGTGACTCGCCCATTCCCAATCCCCCTTTAGGCCACCGGGACTCACGAAACACTTGTCTTATGATAATGATGTTTAATTGGTCGAACGTCCTAGTCAATTTGGCTACAATTTAGAAATAAAACTCTTACAAAAATAGTTTTGTAAATCAAATTGTAATTGCTATGCATGACGTATACTTTATTACTTTGTGACAGAGCTATCCGATTTATAATAATTATAAATAGGATAGCTCTGTCACAAAATAATAAAGTATACGTTGTACGTATGAATTATTCATTTATTACCAAATACCAAAAGCATGTTTTCGTTGAAATTATAACAAATTCTTATTTTAAGAAAAATAAAGAGGACGAGATACATAACTTAAAATAATCCATACTAATATAAAAAATGCGAAAGTGGTTTATTTGTTTGTTTCTTTGTCTTTCTTTCACATCAAATTGAATCAACAGATCGATGTGATGTTTGTATGGAGATAGTGGAAGGACTGAAGAGTGCCATAGGTAATTTTTCTTTTACCACGCGAGCGAGGGCACGGGTAAGAACTACTTATAATATAAAACAAAATACAAAATGTTTTCGACAAACAACTGTAAACTTAAGTTATATTTGACATTAAACATTTCATTTAGGTTTCATATGTTTCGAAAGTATTGAATAAAAATAAAAGTTTCGCTGGCGAGTAGCTCCAGTAAGTATATAACTACCAGAGGTCGAAAAACCGTATATCTGATAGTAGAAATATCCACAATTAAACAAAATTACTTGTTTGAAACTCGCGTTTGTTACACATGCCTTTAATAAATATGATATCATGTTAAAATCCGTAAAGTGAGCACAAAATGTGTAACAAAAATATCAAATACATTTACTACATTTGCGCAACAATAAATAATGTGTCTATTACAGCGCATGTAAAAAGACAAGTTGTTTTGTCCGGAATAACAAAGGATTCCGAGATATTTAGTCTAACTATTTCTGACAGGGGTGTCGCGACATTTTTTTGTCATTCCGTTCTAGCGAACGAGCCTTGGAGCTCACACATTTTGTTGGATATCTCTCTCAATTTCATACCTCGCTTCTGTACAAAGGAAAAGCGGACTGGCTTTCGTTTGAATGTCAATTATATTATGAGCTGTCATAGTTGACTGACATAGTGTAGAGAACATTTTAGTGATGATATTCGATATGATTACATTTTGCACTTATAATTCTAATGATTAATTTGTATGATTAAAAAATTCTACGTTCATTATCAGATGTCTTTTCTCGTAATACAATGGATTTTAAGTGTGAAGTATAAAGACGGCATTCAGTCTGATGGCTACCCTAGTATTGAGCGAGCGTCATTAGCTATTCACTTTATGACGGAACTAGGTTATGCTTGCCAATCAGAAATGAAAAATTGATGGTACATTTACTCATCTTTTTATTACTAGAAAATAGTTATTTGGTATAAATGTATGTTTACGTCATATAATAATATGAGACATACTTTCCTTTCTAGAGTTGTGTCTTATAAGTTTTCAGAAAACAATTTCTGGAATCAAGGACTCGAAGCTTTTATCCTGAGGAGATTAGATATTTTATCATGTTAATACTCTTAAAATAAGTCCAAAAATCTCCTATATTATTACTAATATTAATACTAATAAGATCAACGAGCAGAGATATTTTCATTACTACGGACACAAATAAACATCCGCATAGAGGTTATTATACAAATATGTTGACTTATTTCCTCCTCTCTCCTCATTGGGCCACCTGATACTTAAAAAGCGCACGAAGAAGTTGAGATAAATTTTCTTCGCAAATAAAACTTTTTCATAGTGATATTAATTTAAATATAATAAGAATTGATCGGCTAGATAATATGTATATTATTTAATTCAACTGTGTGATACTTATAGATGGCTAAAATTTTTTCCTCGCGGGTTCGCTCGTTAAAGCCCTTCAAATAATATTAATGAACATTACATTCAAATAGAACTGAAATATTTCACGATTATCCGTTCAGTAGTTTTGGCGTGAAAGCGTAACAAACAAATTCACATTTACAATTATAATATTAGTAGAATTACTTTTGACTACCGACTGGCACAGTGGTAACATAGCTCGTAAAAGTAAAAGCATGTAGCGTCAGGGGTCGTGGGTTCGAATCCCGCCTAGGTCGTACATATTATAATACCTTCATAGATAAACAATCTTAAATATATAAAATTTCTTGAATTTATAAGAAAAAACAAATATTAAATACTAATAATAATAATTAATCTGTTGTACGAGACCCGTAACACAAGTTCTTGCCGAACTTAGCACGGGGCTAGCTTAACGTGGTGTGTAAAATCCATGGATATTATAATATAATTTCTTATAAAAATAATAAATTATCTTGATCAAAAGTAAGCAACAAAAGTCCAAATATAGATCTCTAAACGACTCTGTAAATTGACGTATCTGAATCAATTGCGATCGGTCTTGGGACTCGGACGAACATTATATCAAATCGCAGGTCGATAACCATTTTATCTCCACGAATATTGTCCGGGCTCTAAAGCCTTTATTGACATTTACCTCGGATTTATTCGTTTAAGGGCAGTCCCCAGTAAAATACAGAGCCCTTATAATATTAAGTCGTTCTGCGACGTGTCTGTGGTTTATCTCAGGCACTCGGGTACTTAAAGTAATTTGGCGTGGTTACGTGTCATAACGCTACAAAGTTGTGACATTACAAAGTTATTTTTGGATATTACTTTTCAGTACTTAACATAGGATGTTATAAGCTTTGTATGTGTTATGAAGTGAAATCAACTGCTATATGAAGTAAAAAAGTTATATTTTAATCATAGTTCTGTTATGGCCCATTGCAAACGTCTGAATAAGTTATGCTGATGTCTATGGGTGTTGATAGACATAAAAGGCTGCGATTACAAGTTTGCCATCTTATACCCCGGTAAAAACCGGCCAAGTGCGAGTCCGACTCGCACACCGAGGGTTCCGTAATCCAAGCGTAATGCATGGTTTTCAATTATTGTAACTTTACGCCTGCCGTTTAAGTTGACAAACTTATATAAGCGTTTGCTCTCACACATTTAGTAGGCGACGAATGACAGTTATAAGTTGATAATAATTTTTCCAACGATCTACATATAATTTACTAGTTTTCAGATTTATTCCTATATATTATGTGCTATAAGTTCTTACTTCTTGCCAAATTTCACAACTCCAGGTCAACGGGAAGTACCCTATAGGTTTTTGGTTAGTTTTTGGTACGTTTTCATACAAAATTTGTGCATAATTGGCTATAACTTTTTATTGCGTTAACTTAGGAGTGTGATTTTTTCAAGGCATCAAGACGTAAACGACCTCCGTATTCGACAAAATTTCAGCTTAATCCCTTCGCGCGTTTTAGAGAAAAAGGTCTTGACAGACGTACAGACAGACGGATAACAAAGCGAACCTATAAGGGTTCCGTTTTTTCTCTTTGAGATAAGGAACCCTAAAAAATGATAAATAATAGATGATAAAAAAGTGATTTAAGGCAGAAAAAAATCCATTATGTCAACATAGGTTATTTTTGTAAGTGATCAAACTTTATATCGTTAGTTTAACTTGAAATAAGTAAAATAAGTCAAAATTTTATTTATGGCATTGAAATACTTCATAAATAGTAAAGGGTTTTAGAATTCTTGTAAAGTGCTTCTGTCACAGGATACCCATACGGGTGGTATTCAATAGACATGAATATTTTGTATTCATCCTCCCAAACTAACAATGGGCCGATCGTCCACATACACTTGACTTAGTTCTTTGCAATTGATGAAAGAATAATATGTATATTATAGAGCTAGCTCAAGTGTGCTCATAGTTTTGTTGAAGTTTAAAATACAAATACCAAGCTTCCACAAAACTGGAAGGTTGACTAGCAATAAAGTTGGTACATTAAAAACTTTTTGTTTGTTTCTCTTTTCATCTGACAATGGAATATAACTTGAGCTCAGAATATTCAGGAAATATTGTAAGTGTAAAGTTGTTAAAAGGATTGTCACTTGAATCACCTTTGAATGTGGTATATTTTATTCAACAACAAACTCTTCAGCTATATAATATAAGTATGTATAGATTATAATATATGTAGCTTATAAGCTCAATAAATAGGTCCGACTAATGGCCAAAATTCTCTTAACTTAAGACTATGTGGTGGCCTTATTTGTGCTTGTAGTGATTATGTACCTGAAGTAATTTACCTCTGTAGGATAAGCTTACGGCTGAACAAGTTCAAAAACTAAATTACTTCCAAAATAAAATAACAATGATGCACAATTTTCTCCTAACTGACGCACTTTGAAAAGACAAACAATAAAATAGATATCTACATAATTGAAATTTAACTTATAAACAAAAAGCCAGTGGCCCATATAGGGGGGACGAAGGAGGATGCATCTGTATAACTTCTATGCGGATGCCTATGGACTTCGGTGTCGTTTGCTAGTATGTCCCCTTATAGTTTATACTATAAAAAAAACTCACTTAAGGTTAAGTGCTTGTGCTCGAAAACATGTTTTTTATTATTATTTATAATTAAAAAAAATCTTTGCTCATAGGTCGGCAACGCATCTGTTAGACCTTCGGTGTTACGGATGTCTGTGGGCGTTGGTGATCACTTTACATCAGGCGATCTAACTGCTCGTTTGCCTCCTATGCTATAAAAAAACAAATAGCTTTTGTTTTCCAGCACGAGCACTTTTCATCGATATTTTCAGTTCACATTAAACTAATTACGTCTTAAGTTTAAGCGAAGATTCGTTACAATAAAACTACTTTGACGGATTTTATCGTGGTTGAACAAGTACGTATCAGATCTTTACAGCATCCGCTTTCGCGGGTGACCTAAGATGACAGATGTCCTGATTTTACAAGTTAAAGAATGTCCTGCGACGTCGCGCTTGTTAAATACCTAAATTATTTAAATATAATGCAAGCATGCAGCCGAATTGGGCCGGTACGACCGTGGAGGTACCTCTCGCTTACACGAGACGGGCGTAAAGTGACTGCTGTACTGTCGCGTTTCGTGTGGTGTGTAACAAGTAGCCGGTGGCCCATGGAGGTGATAGGAGAATGGAGGGCAGCGCATCTGTGTGGCCTATATGCGGATATCTATGGTCGTCGGTAGTCATGAAAATGGCTCCGACTGCACGTCTACCTCTCTATATCATAAAAAAATAAACCACCATATAATCAGCTAAAGTAGTTATATTGTAATGTACGAACTAATCAAAAAGTCGGTGTTTAATTTGTGCCACAATCCCGCAATTTCAAACGTTTATCGAAGCGATTAAACGGACCTGATAGTAAGAGGTCAGCCGGATCTATAATTAATCACTCTAGCTTTATAATGACAAATTTAGTTGCAGATAATGGGGATAAAACCGCGCTAGATATTATATCATTTGCGTAGAGCCTATTCATTTACTGCTGTGATTTGTTTTATAATAAAAAGTTACTGTTAGTTGAGCTTATAATCATAATCATCAGTATTTTTATCCATGGAATACAGACGAAGGAAATTTATGTTTTTCTCAGTAAATAAACATACAGTTGTTATACTTTGTCTAGATTAAAGTTTTTTACTGAACTTCGAGCGTAATATTACGGTCTGAGTCTGAGAAGAAAGCAAAGCAATGAACATCAACCGTATTTTTGTTTACTAAGTAAAGCATAAATTACCGTGTAATCAGTAGTCCACGGATAAATACAGGTAATTATAATACCATATTCACTACAGCCGTATTGGCGCGCCTGACCGAGGAAATACTTCTCGCCCACATAATGCAATCTGAAATATGCCACATAATATGATATAATTATTATATTCAGGCGATAATGAGTTGTCGGAACCAGTCGTATTTAGTGTAATTTAAATTAATAATAAGAGGAAATAGTATAAAAAGTATATTATTTAATCAAAGTTTAACATATAGAATTTCGGTCAAGAAGTCACAATACGTTCCATCAACTACTCGTATATAGAAAATAATATATTCTTTTACATAATAATACAGAAAAATATGTATTCCATCTTATTACTTGTACTAAATCTTTGAAATTTCCAACTTCAGCTTATCAGTAGATTTATATTTGACGGCGTTCATAAATTACTAAAACTTGGACAGGTAGCTCCGCCGGATTTATGTAGAGTCGACGAACCCTATCAGAAATCTGAATAATGTTGAAACAGATTAGGTGTAAGCAAACGATACTTTGAAATTATTTTATATTGGAACTGTAATTAATAATTATTTCTAGCTGCCCTCCACGATATTATTTGTAAGAAGTTTAAAATATTAGAATAAGAAGTTGAAATAAAATTCACAATTTCATACCTAACAAATACACATAGAAAATATCATGATGATCGATCAAGCTGTTTCAGAGGTGTAATAGAAAACACAATGACTATACAGATTTTTATTATACAAAATATATAAAGTACACGACTTTGTAAATGATTATGACCTAAAGTATTCGACTTGGATGAAATTGCGAGTACTAAATAGATTCTTGTATATTTTATAAACACAGTGAATGGACTTGCTAACTCATAGATGCACTGATTACAAGATGTATTATTGTTGTTCATTAATTATTGGACAAACTAAGTCGAAAACTGTATACAGTGATACATCTGTCTACCACCACCAACGTACCTGGACAAACTCTGTATGGTATCCCATTGCGAGTTTTTAAACTTTCCTAAACCGGCTACTTGGTACCAACAAAGTATATATCATTAACAATACTTATAAATATCACCATCATTCCTTATCCGTATACTCCTAAACATGGGATTGTTTAATGAAAGGTTCATTAAATAATGCCATGTTTTTGTTATTTATAAGTATTGTACATGTTATATTTACATAAGACATATTAGCTCTTTGAATTTTATATTGCAGCTAACCCAACATCTTAACAAGGGTGAACAACGGCGAATTAAATAAACATGAAGAAAGTAAATATTTAGTTTCCGAACCTAACCATTGTTTACTGTTTATCCAAAGGAACTTCACTCATGAGAGTTCGTATTTTTTTAATATTACGAACTAAAAGTAAAAATCACTATAAGGACCTTATCTCAAAAGAAAAAAAAACCGTTATGTTATTGTGTTATTTTGTTGTAAGTTTGTCTGTACGTCTGTGAAAACTATAAAGGATACTTTCATGTGGCCTATATAATATGGGTAATCTAAATAATATCTGTATTAGAATAAAAATCAATAGCCTGGATATTTTTTAGTTATATCACTGAAAAAACAAACGATATTTTTATTTCCCTGTCAACTGCAGGTCTAGTTCGGTGTCTATTTTCCAATTAAGCCCAATGTAACTTATTCGCAAGCTCTAATTTAAGCTCATACTGAAAGTATGTTTATTTATTTACTTAAAAGTTTACGAGCTTCAAAAGTCACTTATAACAATTATAAGTGACTTTGGTATTAGCACATTATTCTTATGTGGCCATCACCAATCACCAGCCTGCATTACAAAGAGAATGAATGTATTGTCTTTGTTGGTAGAAATTGATATTGCAACTTAAATAATGAAATAACTATTCCACTATTTATTATTTTAACTTACACTTTGAATTTTAATTATCTGGCATACCAGTTTGTATACTTAATAATGAAAAGTCTAAAACGGTCGTATATTGTGTAATTATATCTTATTTTTTTTTATTAAATATAACATACTTGAAAATAATCTGTACATAATATAATAAAACAGTAAATCCGTGTGTCTGTACATTGAATATATTTACGAAAAACTGATTGGAGGCGTTGTTAAAATAGTATTAGAACACTTTTCAATGTTTTTTATTTTTTTTTGTCTGTCTGTTTGTCCGTTTGTCTATTTATCTGTTTGTTGTGGCTAACCTCCGAAGCAACTGGATGGATTCGAATTAATTTTTTTGTGATATATAGAAACTAAGCCTAACATCAACAAGCCAACAAGAAAGAATATTTTTTACTGCGAGAAAATCGCTCATCCCTGCGGGAAAATCGCTCATTCCTACGGGAAATTCGCCTTGAATTCTTTTTAATGCGG
>LUGF01019844.1:276259-318364 GCA_001625245.1 Calycopis cecrops
AAAAAATAAAAAAGTTACTTTCCTGTCTTTTTCTCAGCCACGTGCACGTGCTCCTTCCACACAAACGTTAGGCTCATTGAGGCTCGCGCGCCTTGTGGGCCTTTGGTGACGTGACTTTTGTCTCTTTAAAGCATCTAATTATCTCTCTCCATTCAGCCGCTATCGTTGCTGTAACAACCTACCCCTGTAACAACCAGCCCCTATCTCCCCTACTTTACCCGAGGGATTTCAAATTTGATAGGTTGCGGGCACCAGCTAGTATTAGATATAATTAGAATGAAGTATAATATTTATACAACTTACTTTCAAATCTTTACCTATTCGTTAAAGTATAATCGCTATTGGTATTCTGGCTCGCTCGACTAGCTGTGCACTCTAGTTATTGGATATACTGAGGAATATGGCGCTGACGTAGCCGCCGTTGCGGATCGGAGGATTTTCCACTCCACTCGTCGTCAATAGATATTTTACTCTTCTCATGTGTAAGCGTGACCGGTTGCATTTTGTGTTATAGGCAAGATGCGCTTCGATGTTTCGCTCGCATAAGTCCCGAAATAACGGAATAAAATGTTGAAATATTATTTTAAGCTTACGCGTATAAGACTTACACCAATGAAACGATTTTGACGGATTTTATCGTTGTTTATTTAATTATTTGCAGTCCACCCGTGGCCATTTTTACTGTAAAGTTTCGGAAACGTCTGACTTGATAATTAGATAAATTAATAAACCGTCATAAAATCAGTTGAAGTTATTTTATTGTAATGTTGAAATATTCTCACGACTTATTCTTTTTTATACAGAGGCGTACAAACCCGTATAACGTTATATAGATGCGTTGCCCTTCTTCCTCCTCCGTCCTCCATGAACAGCCGGATACTCACACCGCACGAAGCGCGACAGCACAGTCGGCCAGTGTCACTTTATGTTTGTATCTCCCAGTCTAAGACTTCAAACCCGAAACCATCACTGTCACAGGATATAAAATAAGGTGTTCCAAAACTTACTCAAGAATTCAAAATATTTTAAATGAAGCTAGAGGTACCTCCGCGGTCGTGCCAGAATAATACAGCAATGCAGCGTGGCACTACCTCTTCCAAAATCTATAAAGCAATAGATCACAAACACTGTGACTCAAAAAGAGTGATCTATATCTATCTACATATTCATATAATAAAACTGTAGAAAATGTCATTCTTTCTGTTTCTTGTACGGCTTTCACGCAATTGGATGGATTTTGGAAATCCTTTTTTTGTTATACATATAGGTATTAGCCCTCGTATTATAGGCTATAATTTATTAATATAAGACGCTGCAGTTGGTATCTCGACTTGAAATACACAATTGTAGGGCAAAATAACGGACTAACAATTCGGTCACATAACATTACACATTACCATGACAACATATTTTCAAATAATGAGAAGACAAGGGCTGTCGGGTCGACTAGTTATTTATATGATATCATACTCGTATAAAGTCAAGTATGTTGGCGCTCGCTGAGCAGTTGAATATGTGCTACTGCCTACTGCAGTCTAATTGGGACCACACGTTTGAGGAAAGCTCTCATTTTCTGGCGTGAAAACTACCATTTTATTTATCCTGCGTATTAAATGTTTTTTCTGCTATGATCATAAGATAAATATCTTACAAAAGACTTAAAAATTCTTCACCGTAAATATACATTTTTTTTGTAGTGAATAGTTTTGATTTGAGCACTAAAGTAGTAGGTCACACTTGCACTTTATAGGTAGGTAATATGTAGTGCTAGCACACAATGATGGTGAATGGAAATCACTACATAGTATAAAACAAAGTCGCTTTCCGCCGTCTGTTGTCTGTATGCTAAGGTCTTTGAAATTACGCAACAGATTTTAATAGGTTTTTTAATAGATAAGGGGACAATAAATAAATAAGAGGATGGTTTACTTATTGTATTACCTATAGGTATGTATGATAACTCCATTTTTGAATTCCGAAATACATGCGAACGAAGCTGCGGGTGGAAGCTTGTTAGGCATAAACGAGATAGAGGACGTTGAATAGCGTCTGCACAGCTGTGACGGCCTGGGTCATATAACCATTTATAATTCAGCCAGGCGTAAGTGTCCATAGGATATAGACATTGTAGGGCTCTCTGTGCTCTACAGTCAGTAGTTTATGCACGTAGATTTTCACCTAGCATTCATGACCTATATTCTAGTACATTATATTTGAAGAAATAACAATTGCATTTTCCACAACCTAAATATGCCTTTAATTGCTCGTGTATCAAATGTCATATCACTGAATGGTAAATGAGCATCAACGAAAGAAGTTCACATCAGCAATTTTTTTTTTTAATAGTATAAGGGGCAGCCAAGCAGTCCGAGCCTTTTTTATGATTACCGATGCCAAAAGACATCCGTACAGAGGCTAAACAGTTAAGTTGCCCTCCACCCATCTCCCTTCAACATGGGCCACCGGCTACTTATCCAGCGCACGAAACGCGACAGCTGTATTTTACGCCGGTTTTGTGTAACGTGGAGGTACCTCCCCGGTCGTGCCGACCCAATTCGTTCGCGTGCATGCATGCAGCATGGCACTCTTCCTACACGATGCAAATGCATTTGTATAATATTACGAGCAACATCAACATGCCCTACAGTAAACTAAACGTTTCAATACTCATTCTTTGCATAAGCAACATTTTATCAAACTTTATTGAAATTGAAAAAGAATTCTAGAACTGCAATTTATAATATTTCTATTATAAATTGTACTGGAATTCCTCAAGCTATTCGTTACCTGTAGCGCAAATTGAATCTACAATAGTTATGTACGTGCTTCATTTATAATATTTAAATTCTTGAATAAGTTCTGCTACATCTTACTTTATACCGTGTGACTATGATTTCGAGTCTTTTCTATGTTCTAATGAGGGCAAAGGTTCAGTGGAAGCCATTTTTATTATTTATTTTTTAATAATGAATAGGCTTTCGTTTGGCCACTGTCTCACCTTGTGGAAAGTGACGATAAGGATAAGTAATAAACCGACGTTCACAGACATAGTGCATATAGTATATATGCATGCATAGTGGTCATAAAGATAAGTTGCCCTCCTTCCTTCCCCATTCATGGGCCACGGGCCCCTGACATACCGCGCGAAACGCGACAGCACAGGTGCCATTACGCCTTATGTCTGGTAAGTTTTATTATTCATTACTCAACAAAAAAAATAATGGTGTGATAAATGTACAAACATTTTATGATATAGGGGGCTAACGAGCATGACTACCGACGCCCATAGACATCCGCATAGAGACCATGCAGATGCGCAGCCATTATATTATAGTATATCTACATTTCTATTAGTTGTTTTTATTGTTGTAATTGTTGTTTTTAATGAGATTTACTCGAAGTAAATCTCATTAAAAACAACCATTACGCGGGCTATATTATGCCGAATAAAATTGAGCAATTCTTAAAAGGCGCACTCTCAATTTTATTAGGTTGTCTGACGAGTGAAGCGATTAAGCGCACTATTGCCACCCTTTCCGTGCTCTCCAGTGCGCCGGGCGGTGAACATTCGCAGCTTCGAAATAAAGTATTAATTCTTTTTCTAGACGGATTAATCCTTTATGCAACATCTTGATACTAATTTGGCATTTATGTACCAATTAAATATTATTTATTTAATTGAAATTAATCTCATTCAAATATATGAAAATATGAAAAATGTGTATAGATACAAAGATAGGCCTAATACAATTTTTATTATTTTTGCCAATACGTGCCAAGAAAATATTATTATAAAGAATGAAGAAAAAAATATTATATATTTTTTAGCAGCGTACAATAATACTTTTATTACAATACTATTAGATGATAACTACAAGAAATACAGCTTCTTTAAGTAGGTACCTATAATAATAATTGAATATACACTTTGTTAGAATCTTATTTTATTATAAACGTCTTATTTAGAATCCTACCAAAACTTTATTTACTGAACTTAAGAAAGCGACTGTATTTTTTTAATTGCTCAAATAAAATAATAATTCTGAGTAAATTTTATAGTGATGGGCTCTTCGATATTCGGTAAGTAGAGTAACACGTTGCATCTGTATGTCCTGTGGTTATCCCTCAGAATAAAAATGTATCTATTACTTCTAGCTTGATAATACTAGTGTTTCAGCTACATTGGTCACATAGTTTTCGTATAGTTTTCGTACATTTACGCGAATGTTGCTCATGATTAAGATTCTTTAAACGGATTCTATCGCGTTCAATGCAAATATCCACTTGCAGAATATGACGAAATCTCCGCAATAAACGAGTCTATCAATTCGTTGGTCCCCTGATATATATTCCTCACACCTTCTAATATAAAATAATCTATATGTATGTAGATAATATAATATAGTAATATATATATATAATAAAATATAGACGAGTACATTGGTCACTTCTATTAGATACCCGACCACGGCACAGGATATAATATGCGTAAACCCAAGTGCACTTTCTATTCTCTTAGTCTCCTATTCCGATGGGACGATAGGCTGACAATCATGCAGTGTGGCACTACCTCTTACCATTAACTATATTCTATAGACTTACTATAATATATTTGTGGTTGAACATGCTTACGACTAGACCAGAGGCATCGTATTAAAACTACATACATTGGCAATCATAACATAAGCAGTAAGTAAAGACTTAAGTATTTTAAAAAGAACGTTATCTTATCTTCGTTATAATTAAAAATCCCTTATAGTATATTACTTAAATACTTTTCAAACTTCTAACAAAATGAAACAAATGAAACATATACGTAAACACTTTATTGTATTTGTAAATATAATAATGATATTTGTTATAATGCGATGAACACGTCTTTTTAATCTTATAACAAAATACAATCCTCTTACATAATGTCATGAAGGGTGCCTGCGTCTACAATAAAGGAATGTATTAAATTAATGTTGAGAGAACTTGGGAGTATATTTCCATGCCATTTATTATTTCAGTCCGTTTTCTTTGCGAATATTTTCAAGTTCTCTGTCTCGGTGTTAAAGTCTATTTTGCATTGCTCCCCGAATTCTTTATATGGTATCTGATAAACGCACTCCATTCCCGCCTTCTCCGCGGAGCGCTGGGCTGATGCACTTGTGAAGATACCGCCGGTGACACTGAAGCCAAGTTCTTTTGCCAGTGTCATTCTGAGAATGTAAAATGTTACAGTTGTAGTTCACTTATTTTTATACTAGCTTGTGCCTGCGACTTCGTTCGCTTAGCGTAGTAATACGAGTATTATAATCAAAGTGATTTGTTATTGTTTGCTTTTTATGTTGTAAAAAAATATTTTTGATGTTGACCAGGCTTAGTATCTATACATCACAAAAAGTTTCATTCGAATCCGTCCAGTAGCGTCTGAGTTTAGCCCGGACAAACAGACAAACACACTACCAGACGAACAAAAAAATTAAAAAATCATTTAAAAGTGTTCCAATACTATTTGAAGTCATTGAGTTATATGTACTACGTAGTAATAATAACTCAATGTTTGAAGTTTTAACAGCGCCCAATTAGCAGCATTTGTCATATCATTATGACAAGTACATAATGATATGCTGATTTTCAGTGACTATAACTCGTATGTAAAACAATCTGACTAGAAAGTCTCATGATAGAGCAGTTTTGATAACACATTTTTATTCTACTGACACTTTCTACTCTTTCCTTCTTTAGTCCATCGTTCTTTACCCGACTGCCTCAGAAATGTGGCAATTTTTTTAATAATGTAATGTGTAACTTATCAAACCTAACGAGGAGGTTTGATATGGCTTTATTTTGAATTAGCTACTTTGGATAAGCCGGAATTAATTTTACAAATAAATCGGTGCTGCTATGGTTTAACCTACGGATCGAATCCTTGTGATACCTGATATGTGTGTCTCTCGTAAGGTGCCTTGGTCGAAATCGAACTTAATTAAGGGTTTTGCAAAAGCGCAAGGTCCAGAATACTTAGTATTATTACTGATGTCTTTCTAAATATTCATAATTCACTTTGTAGCGAAAGAATTTATTGTACAAGTGTCCTATAGTACTTCAATTGTTTTTGTCCAATCTGCTCGGAATCTGTATGTTAATTAGTGTGCTAATAATATTAAATCGCTCGCTCTCATCTACGACAGCGATATTTCCAATTAGTAACGAATTAACTTACAGTTCTTTTTCTGCGGTCTAGATGAGGTTGTCAATTTTAATGTCGCTCACCGCTAAGTTGACTAGTTTTTATAAAATAGTGGCTCATAAAAATCCTCTTAACAGCGTGTTCATAATGAGATTAAATTAATCGCTTTCATCTACGACTAGGGAAATATTCAATTTGTAACGGATTGTCTTAGATTTTTTTCTGCGTTCTAAATGAAGTTGTCAATTTTAGTACCACGCACCAATAGGCCACTAGCTTATTATGAAATAGTATCTCATAGTAAATAATTTAGGCAGCGTGTGCATATTATGATGAAGTAGATCATGCTGCATTGTGTAAGACTTCTGGAGGTACTTCTGGTTCACATGATATCGCCGTAAAGTTACTGAAATGTTGTGTTTTGTGTGTTTTTTATGAGCCTCCTTAGAGGCTAAGGAGGGGAGGCTAGGGAGGGACGGGAATGAGGGCAAAACGTCTGTACAACTTTAATTATAAGGATTGAGTAGGTAGTCATCAAAAGGCTCAATCTATAACTCTTTTGCCATTGTCTATTACAAAAATAATAACCAATAAAATCGATTTATAACAGTAACATTTCATTCCTACCTGCATTTGAGTATTTCAACAGCGATGCCCAGCCCCCTGTACTCGGGCACGACAGATAGCCCGGCGCCCATCACGTATTTATCGACGCCGTACTGGTCGTAAACCGCTGTCACTTTCATTGCCTCGCTGAACATACACAGGGACAGCTGGCCTGCTTTTGATTTCGGCTGGGAAAATGTTACAGTCATTAACAATTATCGCAATTGACTTTACATTGTTGAAAATTGCTGTAGTTATAAAGGAGATTAACTTTTATATTGTGGGTTTTTACTCTCCTAAAGAATGTTAATTTGACTTTGATATATAACAATAGGTACATATAAAAAATAAATATAACAAAGCTGTTTTTGATTATTAAAAAATATGTACTCTTAATATTTTATTCGATCGATTCGATTGTGTTCCGATTATTTTTGCGCATGATTATTATACAGACGTGTTGTTATTCTGTTTGGTTGTTCCCGAACCGTAACTGGTATAGTATCCAGACAGGCTCTAGTGATCGGGTAAAGATGTTTATGCAGTATAAACTCTATGATACGAATGATATCGGTAATAATTTAGAATCAACTGACCGGACAGTTCATTGACCTTTCCAAAAAATTTTCAGTTGAAAGTATTGAGTTAAAAAAGAAAAGGAGAGATTTACCTTAAATTTCCACCTATTGTTATTTCTATCTGTTAAGGAAAACCTTACAAGGAAACTATATATCAAAGTAAAAGTAGTAAACTATAATAATTTACATTCAGACATGTAGGAAGTAAATGGAAACAAAATAAGTCTGCATGATATATCTCGAGCACAAAAGCAATATTTTTTTTCAAATAATTCAGCAACAAGGCTATTTATGACCTCTTCGTGCTGCGAATTTGTTCGCAGGACACGCAAATGTAAGATAAATAATCAGGACAATGTAGTTATGTAAATAATTCTATACACGAATGCTTTGTTCAGCGACTTCATATCAGATTTTAAAATGCTTAAATGAAAATATTAGTTAATTAGAGTTTTGTCTATAACGGGAAACACGTTGAGGTCTGAAGTAGATAACTTATAAAACTAAATATCTTATATGAAAAATGTCTCCTAAATAAATAGTTCAGAGAGTCAGCAAGCTGAAATGGGAAGAGGCAAGCCCCATTGCTCGAAGAACCAATGGCAGATGTAAAAGAAAGGTTCTAGAGCGGAGGCCTGCACCCGTAGATGGATTGTTGGACAGTAGCTTAAAACCGGAAGACTGGCGATATGGTTAAAATGACGGGGTCTGGCCAATTCGCTCGTGACCGTGGTGGTGACTTATGGTGGACATCCTCCCGTTGATGATAAACATAGCCTTTAATATATTTAATTATCTACTAAAAGAAAATAACCGTGCAAAGTTGGGGCGACCCACTTATAAATTAAACAGATAAAATCGAAAGAAATCGTTAATAACAACATTTAATTCCAAGCTTGAAATAAACGATTTCTCAATAAAACATTTACCGGGATGTGTTCGACGAAGCGGTCCTTTTCCTGGGGCATGCACATGTTGGCTCCTACAAGCGTACGGTTCGATCCGTCTCCGTCTACGAGAAAGCAGGCCAGGCTCATTTTCTGCTTGATAATTGCCGTCAACAATATACGATACTCCTCTATAGCGGTTTGCTCTTTCGCTGTACCTGTTTGATAAATAAAAATAGGTGTATTGTATGTTTAGTACTTAATAATTATTTACAACAACAACACACCTTAACGCCCGTGGCCTAACGTGTTTTTTTTACATTATTTTTCTAAAGACCCATGAAATTGATAAAAATAACACGGCCATGAATCGGAATATTATATAATAAAGTATTAAAATATAGCCTATATTTTAAGGACGACAAAGTTATATATTATGTACGAAATTTTATTCCAATTGATCCAGTAGGTTTTGATTTACACGAGTTTTACATAAATTAAGGTTAAAATATAATAAAAGCTACGCCGTGCACCTGATTCTATTGTGAATATGATATAACATATTCAGACACTCATTAAAACGTACACAAAAAGTAAAATCGAAATTGGCCCAGGCTATTAAACATTTCAGTAACAAATGCGTGTAGCTATAGAAAATAATATTTTAAACGAATATGAACATTTAAAATAATTTTATAAAATTATTGGCCATAATATAAAGCATTTATACGTTTGTAAAGCCGCTTAATTGAGTTTTAATTAATTTTAAACCGTGTACACATCGGTTCATTGCTTTTATTAACCATATAATTTTACTTTTAATGAGTTAATTGGTTTGGTAATTAAAATAATTATTTTTTTGGAGTGGGCAACCGAGTACGTTGACACCTGCCAGCAGGTTGGCCATTAACTGTGATGATGTTGATTTTTCATCTACAGATTATACAGACAGACAGATACAGATTCATTGTCATCTACAGATAAAGACTTTTTACAATCTTTTGTGGTACACATAAGGTTCACAAATATTCATAAAGATTTATAAAGATGAGCTTATATACATTATGCCAGTGAATATTTTCCAAGTACTTAAAATTAAACGATAACAGATGCTAGCAAATGGATTCTTTCACACAAAAAGTACTGAACGGATTTGATAAAATACATTCTGGTATAACATAACAAAGCACTACTAGTGTAATTATATAAAAATTTCACGTGACGGCGTTTGAACTCTTATCCCCGTTTTTCACTAACGCGGATAAAACCGCAGACGCTAGACTATTTATAAGCTCACCTGCTGTGGTCCACCACACATCCTCCCTTATATAATTCCCTAGCATGAACTCGACTGTGTTTTCCCATAGTGGCTCGGGGATGTCCTCTACAACGAACGTCAATTCCTCTCCATTGTCCAGAGTTCTATGGAAAGTGGTCCAATTCTGCGGGTAAATTCTGGAACTCATTATTTTCACACCCTTTAGACGAATTTCAAAACACCTTTAAAGCGTTGAAGCTCTAGATTGAGTCTGAACTGCATTCATTACGCGGCGTTGTATACAATGGCTGAGTGGTATGAGGTATCATCGTGCTTTATACAGGCCGTTGTTTTTTGTCCAATTATTTTATTTGTTCTATTATAAAATGGAATGACTTCCTTATTTTTTACAAATGTGAAAGTAGGTTGTGTAGGTTGTTTTGTTCAAATTGCACGCCTAAGCTGCAGCGATATTCGTGAATTTTGTTTAGATATATGTGAGCCCTTTGATACCTTTATGATACGCTACAAAACCACAAGAAATTACTAGTGCTAAATAAAACTATGACTGAATAAAAGAGCTAGTCATAAAATACAAAGGGCTGAACATTTTTCAAATCAAAAAGAAAAACATACTAAACTTACGTATTTGCTTCCAACTCATTGACTCATAATATCAGCCAAGTCTATTTATTAACCGTTATATTTCTGTATACCGTCGGCTTACTACAAGAACTCATTACACGACATTTACGAAACTTTGAGAAATCAATTTTTCCATAAATTTTTCATCAATATAGTGTATTAACATAGCTATAATATAGTGTATATTATAGCGCTACCAATAAATGAAATACCCTCTATTTGATTTTGTATGATTTTTTTATAGAAATATTGTTTCTAGTGAAAATGGGACCCCATTATTGAGAAACAGTTAAGTTATATTTAGGAATATTGATACGAATAAAGATAATCTTGTAATATCTTTACCAGACGGTGTGAATATTTTATGTACCTATCTTATATCGGCTATGCCTCGCGGGTCCACTTGCGTAAAATCTCAAGGGAACTGTTCCGGTTATAAAGATTTCTTATGATATTCTGGTTCTATATTTCTATGTGTATATCTGTATACATGTATGCCAAGTCCGTCAAGTGGTTGTCAGAAAAAGATTTTTTTTACAGCATAAGGGGGCAAACGAGTAGTCGGATCCATTTTCGTGACTGCTGACGCCCATAGGCCTCGCCCTCCTTCCTCCTTTCTCCACGGACCCGCCGGCTAGTTACACACCGCACGAAACGCGTTAGCACAGCTGTCACTTTACGTCGGTATCGTGAATGCGAGAGTTAGCCCAGTCGTGCCGGGCTAATTTAATTGCATGCAAGCCTGTATGCAGCGCATCTGTTTTCCTCTTCTTTCTAGTTCTAATACTTGACTGTATGTAAGTTCCTAGTGTGTATTAACATAAATTCATACAAACTTTTACATTTTTAATAGTAGAGGAAGAGGTAGAGCCACATTGCATGCTTGCATGCAGCTGAATTAGGCCGCCACGACCGGGCAGGTACTTCTCGCTTACACAAGACCGGCGTAAAGTAACAGCTGTGCTGTCGCGTTTTGTTCGGTGTGTAAGTAGCCAATGGCCCATGGAGGTGCATGGAGAAAGGAAGACAGCACATCTGTATAGTCTCTATACGAATGTCTGCTGGCGTCGGTAGTCATGAAAATGGCCCCGACTGCTCGTGTACTCTCCTATACCATACAAAAAAGAGTTGTTTACTCGTTAAGTTATTTATTTTTTAACACGTACAAACATATTGCGATGAATTTATGTCCAAACCTAATGTATTTTAAAAGCGTGCGCCTGTTACAAACAAAGTATATTTTATGGTAATGCCGTAACGTGGTTGTCAACTGGATTCAAATTTACTTGATTTTATTTTTATGTCCAATCTTCTATTTTATGATTCAACCTTAAAAACTTGGTATAAAATACATAGTAGAACAACAATACACATATGCTAAGGTTGAAAATCTAGTTCCTTTATTTGAAAAGTGGAACTTCAATTTCCCATAGTTATTTGAGTAAAATGATAAGTCTATAAGAAGGAAATAAAAATATATTACCTACCTATATAAGAACTCAAATAGTAATAGTAAGACTTCAAATATGTAGTGAAATAAATTAACAGTCGTAATTTTTTTTATAATTTTATTAATTTTGATTACCTATTAGTGACTTGATGATGATTACCTATATATATAAAAAAGCTTATGTGCGTTGATACATAAGTACCTACAGCTAAAAGTTTTCCTAGAAGTTTGACAGAGCGTTCCTTTTATGAACGTGTGTCAGCAATAAGGGGGTGAAATAGGAGGAAAGCTTATTAAACATGTGACACGGGTGTAACCGCGTAGAACTAGGTTTAGCCACTTTGTCTAAGCTAGAACTAGAATCAGCCGATTGTTTTCGGGTTAAACTAGGTCTAGTCGATATCATGCAGGCTACAACTAGATTCAACCAAACCCTGGTGGCTTTGGGTTCTACCCGTAACATATGTAAATCTCTATATCTCTTACTGTATTTGTCAAGCAGTCAGTGTTCAGTAGTCTGAATGGCCTGGCTGATTTTATCGTCGTTGAATTCGTCTTGACAACGCGAGTTTGGACGTGTGTCTAATTTATAAATATTTCAGCTGGTCTGTGCCGGGTCTCAAAATACGCATGAAATAGAGTTATGCAAGGGATTTTTGCTCTACTCGGAGACTAGATTTAGATCTGTACATTTTATTTGTGACAGACATACCGCTGTACTAGAGCAAGATAGAAAATATTAAAAATAAAAGCTGTGATATTATTATGATTGAGATTTTTTTAATTTTTATTTTATGCGATTTGTATTTACTTCATACTAGATTTATTGTATCTAATTAATTTTGATTTGTGTTTTTTGATTAGTGTATGATTATTTATGGGTGTACAAACCTAAATTAAACAATTATTTTAACTAAAATAAGAAATATTTTATACTTTATTAATATGAATGTTAGTTAATTAATATTTATTCAGAGAACACCTTTATTGTTAGCCAGAAGGTCATAACGAGGTATTCCGATATCTGTTAATGATCCGTGGCTGCAAATGCGGTTGGTATTATTGTATGTACGTGTATTAGTTTACACAGTACGTCTGACATAGAACTGGTAGCTCTGTAATATTTCAATAGTTTCAATAAATAATAGTTTGCTTTCTAGTTGAATAATCTTTTAAGTTAATCTGTTAAATCGGGCCGGCACTAACGGGGAGGTACCTCTAGCTCACATGATAGAGCATTAAAATTAAGCTTTACTGTTGCGTTTAGTGCGGTTTATGAGCAGTTGGTGGCCCATAGGGTGGAGAGGCGCAAATAAGGGCGTCAGTAGTCACCAAATTATGTCCAAGAAGGCTCGTATATTCCTCTATCAATATATATTAACCAAACGTATAAAATTGTAAAAGAACTGCCACTGATTTATCACACCTCTCTTACTCAATACTGAAGCAAACCAAAAAAAGTTTTTTAGCCGACTGCGTCGAAAATAGGGTCCTATTTTACAAGCAACCAATGTAGATACAAGATAGATACCTATGTAGATTTCCAACCTCCATGCTACAGACTCAACGACTTAACGAAGATAACGGCCCATGGAGGTGAGAAGAGAAAGGAGGGCAGCGCATGTTTGTAACCTCTTTGCGAATGTCTCTGAACGTCCGTCGGTAGTTATGAAAATGGCTCTGACTGCTCGTCGTCCCCCCCCCTGTAAAAAAAAATAAGGCATCTAATTCAGTGCATGAGGTATTGTTGGATTTGTCCATATAACGCGAATAACTTAAAATATATTATTATAAGCGGGTCTTGCGTTTTTTCTATTAAATATTACAAGTCTACGAAGACAAATATTGCTATATGCTTAGTTCATTACTTTATCCACTGCTACTATTTATCTTTAGATATCAATACGGTCTCCATTAAAGAACGTTTCATAAAATCACAGGAAGTAATAGATCGTAGAAAGCCAATAGAAATGCTAAAACTGTCTTGGAATTCGCGAAGAGTTTTGTCGGAAGCAAATAGGAAGACTAAGAAGTTTCGATTTTTCTCCAAATCAGAGCGAAAGACGCTAAGATTTATGTTAGTTCAGGAAAAAAAGGTAGACAGGTGAAGCCCAGCTGTCGTGCGCTGCGGAGATTATTATAATGTATGTGGGATACATATGTATTATGTACCTACGGATACATTGGCTATTCGTATTTATAATGTAATGTAATTCGTATATATATAAAATGTATTGGAATAATGTTACATCTTTTGTATTTTCTAATCGCAGAAGTAAACTCAATATTTTTTTCCAGCGTACAAAATAATTACGACTAGTTGGCACCTAAGACTAGGTAGTAACACTTGAAGACTACTTGCTTGATATTTTGGATAGATTGGATTAAAATAAAGTTCCTTTATAAGAAAAATTTATATGGTTCTAGTACCCCTCTACCAGCAAGTACCACATAAAACATTGCTAAATAAAAAAGCTGATTGTAAAATACAAAGAGCTAAATATTTGCACACAGGCGAAACCGTAGGCATTATAAGTGACGTTAGTTATTATCATAGCTTGTACACCATGCCTGTTACGCCAGCGGTTACTAGATCGAAATTAACCTAGGTCATGGATTCTATAGTAATAATCTCTAATATGTTACAAAAAATATATCAAATATAATTCCGTTATCTCCTACCTAGTACTTACACGTTGCTAGGCTAAATAAGTGTTATAGGTCACCAGTTGTTATTATTATTATCATTTAAACTAGTTAATTTGTAATAAGTAGGTAGTGCTATGCAAAATCATAGCTGAATTGAGCCTATACATATTAATAGCTTTGCTATTCCATTTCATGCGGCTTTTGATATTCCGGTGGCTTTTGGAGAGTAGGACGGAAGGAGTTGGTAAAGAACCCAACACGTCTGCAGAGTAATTATGTGGATGTTGATTATTTATCTAAAGGCTTCCACTGCCTATTTGTTCCTATACAAAATAAAAAAAAACAAAAAAATTATATTACAGGGACATCCCTGTCCTTTATGTTACTGGAGACAGTAATTTGACAAGCGAGGGGCGAATGGGCGTATTGTTTATATTAAAATTGACACTTTCACTTGTCGAACTGTTGTTCAGACTCCATAAAATAAAGAAGGTTTACATTATTGATCATCCGAAAAAAATATTCACTGCTGTATTTTTTGCTTCGATTGACGAAGGTACCTTCATTTTTAATTTGTAAATAATATTACAGAAACGACAATGGCAAAATAATTGTTAATAAAATCGTTGAGCCTCTATAAATGTCTTCGATACAGACGTAAATAAAATAATTTCTTTTCTTCCTCATGGTAGGTATAAGTAGCAGTTATCTGAGCCAAGACTTACATTTTATTTACTTTTATTAAGTACGCAATTGTCTAATATATTTTATTACAGCCTGTTCCAAGTGTGTACTACTCGTATAATTTGGAACACATTCCGTATGAGTTCTAACGGTGACACATCAGAATTTTCAATCAGATTTTCTTTTTGTGCTTTGGCGTCAAGTATTTTGGATATAATATATAATTTCATTTTACCTTTTTGTGTAGTCATTTTTCCTTTTATCTTCGTACTTATAGTTAGTTTACATATTTTATGCTAGGTATTTTATTTTTTATCTTGGTTTAAAAATGCTTATTTCTTAATTGACAATATATTATATAATGTCACTTTAAAATTAAAAACTAAAATATCATGATAACCTTTGTTCGTATCACAGTTGCTAATACAAATTTAATAAAGAATAAAATCTGTAATTTTAATATTTCCGTCAACGCTAAAAAAAATTACGGAAGTTCGTCATCGTCTTTTGCGGAGGGGAAATTATTATGTAAAAAAATATAAAAAGTTTGCAGGTTTAAGAATTAATAATTATGCCGGTTATTTATTTTAGCCGGTCTCCTTTCGTTATTCTGGTAAATTTACTAATTTAAAAATAAATTTATGAACCTAAAATCCAAAGCTTGCCGTTTCATTATGCCGCGTACCGCCACAACTGGGCAGTCCGCGACGTAACGAAAATTTTGTTTATTGATCTGTTGCTTGTGGACCACTAGAGATGCTTCCAATGACCACTAGTGGTCCTCGGACTACCGTTTAAGAACCACTGCTCTACACCAACAATAAATTGATAACTAATATAAGAACAATTGTAGGTGTCTTATATAGATGTCTAATGTCTATAACTTCTTATAAAAATTACAAAAGAAACAAAGTACAAAAACAAGAAATAATTTTCTAAAGTCTGTAAGTAACAAAGCAAGATTAATGCATACAATAGATAAGGTCAATGTTTCTGGGGCCTATCTCATAAGTGAAGCTTAATCCATTCGAAGCGATGCGGGGTCGGGCTAGGCTTTAGTTAGGACACAATGATGTTTGCGTTTCCACACGAAAACGCGGCGTTTCGATTAAAAAATAAGGCATTGTACACACTATGCGATAGTGAATTGTGTTTGATTAAATATTTGTAGTTGCAAAACATTTTGATGAAAATTGTATAAATTGTTTTGCAAAGGCCTAATATTATTAAGCCATTAACCTGTTCACATTTTTTATTTGTTTAGATATTCACAGCGATTTACTTAAATTCGTTGCGTAAAGTAAGAATAATATTTTCAATGTACGTGTATGTACAATTATGAAAAAGTTCGTGACTAGAGCTCTTCATGGATATGTTAGTTTATTTATAAGATAAGGGACTGCCTCGTGGTCTAGTGTGAGTGAGAAACATATTCAACCAGTCTCAATGTCATGGGTTCGAGTCCGGGTTGAGTTAATAAAAAATATTGGTATTTTTTAATTCCTAATAACAGATTTAAGTCAGAATGTTGACCGCACTATACCCTTGTTCGTAGAGCACGTTAAGCCGCCTGTTCTGCTATTAATTTCTCTCCGGTCGTGTCTGTCAATCGTTCATTGGTATAGAGATTGCAATTGTGTCTGCACACAAATGTCTGCAATGTAGTGCTATGCCCTGAGGCGCTTTAGAGATACTGCCGTAACCGAAATTCAGCAAAGCGACAACATTAATACTAAAAAGAAAGAAATATAGGTTTTAATTAATCACAATAAAATGGGCAATTTCAGTTAAAACAAGAAAATATAAAATTAGAAATATGACTCACATTATAAGTGTATTTTTCATGTCATCAATAGTTCTAATTTCATCTGTAACCGATAAAAAAACCATTAATAATATCATACAATTAAAATATTTTTATATTTAAAACAATGTGTTCTTTTCCATTGACTTAACTTCAGATGAATTTCCTCGTGTCAGCAGAGATGAGCGGGCACATTAACTGTAACGGATCCTAATGGATCCTTCCCTCGTGTCACTGATCTAGAATTTATCGAGTTAGGTAACGTCCTTGATGGATTCGTTTCTATCAAGCGGCTATGATTGATTATACTAAAACATATTGTTAGTGAAACGGTGCTATTGAAAACTATGATAACGTTAAACAGCTGTGGATTTGCCAAGTGACTTTCATGTAATTTTTCTTTAATTTTTATTTCTTTAAATACGAAAAGAACGAGCTATTGATGTCTTGCTAACTACCTAGACCAGAAAACATCCAAACGCTACCGAAGTCTTACAAACTGTACGAACTGCATTTTTGCCCCTATTTTACAAATTGAGTGCCTTTATCGTACTGGTCTGATTTGGCTGCACTGCAATAATTAAATCAGGTGAAAATTCAAACATACGCGAGATTAAAATTATAATCAGTTTTAATTTGGAATTTCATAAAGAACATCCATACTAATATTATTAATGCGAAAGTGTGTTCGTTTGTTTCTTTGTCCTTCTTTCACATCGAATCGGATCAACGAATGGATGTGATATTTATTATGGAGAAAGTTGAAAGTCTGAATGGTGTCATAGGCCTTTTTTTCTACCACGCGAACTAAGGCGAGGGTAACAGCTAGTATAAGATATATTATATTTTTATTTTATTTTATTTTATTTTACAATCTTTGGAAAACTTACGTCTAAATAAGTGATAGGTAATAAATATGTACTTATTGTATGGGTGGTATAGACAATTACAAGTTTCCACTTATAATAATTGATAATTATAGGTTGAACAGCGTTTCATTTTATGTCATGCTCATGCCTTTATCGGTCAACTGTTGGCCTAACCTAGCCAGCCCTCTTTCTCTTGCTACTCGTGTCGCCATGCACCTGACCGTCCACCAAACAAAATCAAAATATATTTTTCTATGAGAGTCCTGTGTTCGCAGGTTCAGTACGCGGCTGCTGGAGCGCGCGTGCGCGGCGTTGGACGCGCGGCGCGTGGCCGCTCTGCTCGTGTGCGGCGGCGGGCCCGCCGGCGCCGCGGTCGTGTCGGCGGCCGCGCGCGCCGGCGTGCCCGTACTGCGAACCTCCCCCACTCACCTGCACTTCTCTTACACTCTCGCCAATGTAAGTACTGTTAGACAAGTTAATGCCATGTTCAGATAAACCGATTTACGCGAGTACACTCGCGCGTAGACGCTAGCGTTACTAGAGTTACATATTTTCCACCCGATCCCTACTGCTCGTTCGATAGTATCGAGCATACTATCGAACGCGTTATCCTGTGATAACGCATAAAACTCGTGTATGAGTAATACTTCCCTCACTCACCTGCACTTCTCTTACAATCTCGTCAACGTAAGTACTGTTATAGGGCTTGTTCAGATGATGTGATTTATGCGAGTCCACTTTGCGCGTTGCCGAGATACTAGAGCAACACATGTCCCGTCCAGTTCCTGCTGCGCGCTCTATCGCGAGTATAATTCGTGCATGAGTGAGACTCTTCTTTCGCACGTAGACACTCGCATTTTGCTGAGATGCAGTCATATATTATGTTCCGCCCAGCTGCTACTGCGCTACACTCTGCTACTACTACTCTCGCGCGTAAAACGCGTAAAATGAGCGGGACTGTCGAGTCACGCGTGAATTGCTTCATCTGGACAGGCTTTTAGACTACTTGTATGTGTTGTAATTTTTTTTGTAGTAAAGGTGGGCAAACGAACAGTCGGAATCATTTTCATGACGTTGCCCATAAATATCCACACAAAGGTTATACAAATGTGTTGCTCCTTTCTTCTGCAACATGGGTAGACAGCACAGCAGTAACTTTCTGGTATCGTGTAATGACTTAGGATGCCTTCCAGGTTGTACCCTATTTTGCTGCAGTTAAGCATGGCACTACCTATTACTAAAATTATTTTTTTCTGACAGCCACATATAGCGAGATCCAGGTTCTAACCAAAGATGGTATTAGCATTTCAATTTGTAATTTAACAGTCAGGGAATTTGGCAGTAGCTGCCCTGTCTCGGAAAGCAAGTTAAGCTTCCTATCCGAATTCTGACAATAGCGCCCATCTCGGCCATCTCGACGCTATTACACACTTGTGCGCTATAATATTGCTGTATAATACTGCTGTGAACTACTGCCTCATAGTCAAAGAGAGATTTTAAAATTGTATCTAGTTAGATGAAAGCTGTATGCAGTGTGTAAATGTAACTTTTAAATAGGAAAACGAACAAGGAGTCAGCAATTACTTCCACCCATAGAGGTATATAAAACCAGGGTTATTGTATGTATGTTTCTGATCCTTTGAATAAGTACATAATATATTCCTATCTTTTAAATAAAAAATGTGTAGTATTATACACTTAGCGTTAGTTAAAACTTCTGAAGTGGAAGCGGATAAATATTAACTACTTAGTATAATTACCACTAAATATTCTTTGATGATTTCTATAAATTATTCTCTAAAAATATGTCTTCGTTTAATTGAGTACCTATTATGACTCCACCATTACATCGTCCTACACATTACGCCATATTCAGTCACACCGGTTGACTTCGTTTGCACATAATTCCACAAATTTTACAGCGTATAATTTTCTGTAAGAACATGCTCAGAGTTCTGGGCCACGTTCTTTTGTACTAAGAAATGTCACGAAATTCTTTATAACTGCATTAAGTCTTGTGAGAACATTTTCAAATTTGTAGCACTTTGTACCTATCTCCCTCCCGTTGTAACGACGAGTGCTTTATCAAAACGATCCCCATTTATAACCCACTTAGGCAACATTTATAGGCGACGTTAAGTAATAAGACCACTTTTTCAGTAAAAATATAATCTGCAATCGTACAGCCTTACACCACCCCGACTTACAAGAGCTCGGAGTTACGTGGTTCTTAAATATCAAACAACAACATATTAGTTAATTTTATTTCAGTTTTCTTCGTCTAAATAGCTATTAAGAACGTTTTCGCCTTCCTACACAGTTTACCTTGAAAACAGTACTTTTCAAACACCTTAAAATCATAAACCACTTATCTGATTTTATCAGTTACTAATAATTGTAGGAAATTTCGTTGTATAAACAGTTACTTCAAAAAATATTTCTATTAATATAATATGTACGCATTCTACCATTATTACTTATTAGAAGTTTTGTTAATTTCCCTTTTAGCTTCAGTTTCGAAGCTCCATATACATATAATAAAAGTACTGAAATATATAATTACAAAAAAAAAAACACCTGATAAGATCGTTGGGATAATAGCTAGTACAAAAAAATTATTTTGGTATCTTGTCTATCAGAAATTAAATTTAAAAAATATGAAATATTTCAAATTGTTAATGTTTTTTTCAACAATATACCTTATTTCATTTTATATAATAATAGCTTACCAATAAACTAGAGCACATTTTCTCTATTCTCTCTATTACAATCATACATTGGAAATTTTGATTATTGGATAGTTATTATTTTTCTGTAAATATTTTAAAACTTCTCTCTAAAACGTAACGTAACGTAACGTCGCAAACGAAATCAAATCAGTCCGTGGATCAAAGCGGGTTAGTTTGACTATAGGATATTAGGAGCAAGTGCCAGCACTTCTCACACGGCGATCGAATTTGTGTGGGTTTGAATTTCCCATGAATTAAACATCGACAACATCGACAAACGACAAACAATAAAAACATCGAGCGCTAGGCGTAAACGCTCTTAAAGTCTTCTATAATCAAAGTTCACCGTTCATGAAAACATTCGATACTAATTGAAAAATCAATTATTTGTATGTTGTATTTATACCTCGACTTACACAAATTCGACTTACGCGGTTACAGCTCGGTCCCACCAACCGCGCAACTACGGAGTATTACTATATTCACACATTGAAATTATTTCAGGATCTGCTACCACTGGAGATACGTCTGGAGATAACGATAAAGGAGATTCTTCACGCTTTAAGGTATTGAACATAATTTGTTTCGTATTTTAGGGGAGATAAACGATGGAAAATTAATCTCCTCAACTGATGCAAATGATTTTAATCGAGTCTCATATTCCTACAAAGTAGGACGATGCGATGAAAATGAATTCATCAAATGTATCCTTGATATTCTTCGTTTATGTCACTATTTTATAAAGAAAGTATGCAATGTGTAGAATAATAATACAATTATTATTATTATAATAATATACAAAATAATAACAATAAATTACTATAATATTTTATTATTATAGTAACATATGCTTTAAAAAATATCTATTTATACCTAATGAAAATAATTGAATCTGTCATTATTTCTTGAAAAATAAAATCTTAACGATATATTTTTCAAACTATTATAACAGCCACTTATTACAAGGTAATTTGTACTTACATATAATATTATGTTAATAATATCTTGTTTTACGTTGGTAAAGTTTGTGCTATTCTCGGAAAGTAATGAATCGATTTTAATGAATTTTCGCTCGGTTAAAATGTAAATTTCGTCGGCTGACTGCAAGAACTCATTAACCGACATTTACAAAACTTTGAGAAATCAACTTTTTGATCAATTTTTCATTACACTATATTATAAGGTTATTATTGAAACAAAAACTAATTAATTGATTAGTCGCCGACGATTTGTCCTTAAAATATAAGCCATTATTGTTTCGATTTTTGACCGCTATAATTTATTTATTGCATCAGCAATTTGTGGTTCCAATTAGCTACCATTGTATATAAATAATATAAAATTAATTGACTAAAATTCATTTATTTTAGCCTATAAAATCTATACAAATTGTTAACACCAAAATAAAATAACGGTTTATAAATTATTCAATATTCAAAATTTATTTAATTTCTAAAATAATGACTTTCAAATATTCAATAGAATAAATTATAAATAAATATAATATGTTATATTGTTGTTGAACAGGGCAACTCTCCTGCACGCACATTGGCACTCTTTTACTTTGCTTGCTGAAGAAGACATACATCTAACACTAACCCTGAGGAAGGACTTGTACTCAATTCTCGCTTCCCAACCACTCAACCCTAAATGGCTCGCGCTCCCAACGAAATATACCCGTCGTGCTATTTTCAGGTGAGTCAAAACAAGACGATAAATTGATATCAAACGTTTGACACATCACTACAGCTGAAATATATTCACGTATTTTGTTTACGCGAGTCTAGAGTACGTATTTTATATATAACAGCGAGACTCCTTGATAAATCGTTATACATTTAGTGTACCGAGTTAGGGAAATGTCTCTCTAAATTACACACGATATTGGCGCTCGATAAAAATACTTTTCTTTTGTAGTCGTGATAAAAAATAGAAGACGGTCCTTGGTGTAGCTGATCCGAAATACAAGAAAATTTTTAGCATTCAATGAAAGATACCAATGTCTAGCAGTGTATCGATAAAAAAATATTGTAATAATTAAAAAAATAAATACTCAGTAATTTTTAGTAGTATGTGATTTAAATGTAGCAGGCAAAAAATATATCACGTACATTGTTCAGTATTGGTGTTAATTAGAAGGGGACATTGATAAACGTGATGATAACAATTGATAACAACAGTGGACTACAATAGGCTGATGATGATGATGATGATGATGATGATGATGATTGATAAACGTAGAGAACATATAGAAAGGACTTATGCAAGGAATATCGACTGAAAGCTGTTAAACTATTTAGTAGTGGGTATTAAGAATGAAACAAATATTCGAATGAGCCATAAAAAATGTTAAGCCAACGGGGCTACCGGAAATTAGAGATATTCTGTAAAAATACAGCCAACGACGTAATATCCGATACGTATATTACACTAAGCCGATATACCAAATGATAGATAGAGTATTGGCTATGTAATTAACGATTCCCTATCGCAGTGGTATTAAATACTGATCCTAGTATTTGTAGTATTGAGTCCCGGTAGCGACAAATAATTACATGAATATAGATGTAACTATCATTGCCTTGTCCACATGTAAATATGTATACATGTGTATAATATATATTTAAATGAGGTTCTAATCACTATCAGTAACAATCTATCGACTGATTAAGTGTAAGAGGTTGGATCAACCGAGCTCCGACAGTAGAAAATTTATCATTTATAATTTGTTAAAATTAATTAATATATATTATATAAAACGTTTTAGACGACTTGCAGAGATCTCCAGGCTCACCCGAGGCGTTGTTGTCTTGATATGTGACGTTTATTACTCGAAGCTCGTTATGAATGAAGCGAAACGTCTCAATATGCTGGATGGACACTTTTTTTGGCTATGGATCGATGCATCTAAGGAATCTGATATATTTCATGATATAGTCAATAGAACACATTCCACAGAAAACAATGACATAAAATTTGAAAGCCTAAAAAGGATGGATGATATTTTATCGAGTGACTATGTAAGACGCATGAAACGGCTCGAGGAAGACAATAATATGTTAAAGAAAGAAAAGCTGCCTGATGTCACGGGAAATCCAAATACTATTTTAAATGATAGTGTAGATAAAAATAAATTTTATTTTGAATTGAATAAAACGAATATTTCAAATTTTCGTCGTAGTAGAGATATAAAAAAAATTGAAACGCACATAAATAATAAATTATTGTATATAAATTTTAGTCAATCTTATGACGTTAGTCGTAATGTTAGTTCAGAAAGTATAAGGAATCATAATGTAAATAACAAAGGCGTTGAAACTTCTAAAATTAAAAACATCTCGATTGAGAAAGAAAATATGTCATTTCTCGATAGAAATAAAAGTAGGCAAACTAGTTCTAGTAAATTGAAAAATGAGTCATTTAATAAATATGTAAATAGTATAAATGTAAAAACTATATATGATACAGAAAATATATTAGTAGAAGAGAAAGAATTAAGTAGATATAATGATATCTCCAACGTAAGAGCTAATATATTATTTTCAAGTGATATTAGTGAGTTCATGGTGAATCCCACGGTGCATACTTCTACAATGAATAGAGTTAGACAAAGATTATCGATAGAAGAAAACCCTTTTATGATGGATCAGATTTTTGACGAGCCGTTAACAAAAGAGAAGGAAAACATTTCAACTATTATGAATAGTCTCCCGATAGGGCTTTTGGCTTTATATCCACAACCACAAAAAATTGGTAAGTACCATGTTAGAATAAAATATTTGTATTAAGAGTCTCTGCTCTCTACTTTGCAATGCAGCTGAGTTCGCTCGGAACCATCGGGACAGAGAAGACTAGCACTATAACATAAAAATATTGAATATTTCTATACTTTTAGTATCTACACAACATTACTACTTTAATCATTTTGCCTATGTGGCGCGAAATCCCTAAAAAAATAAAATTTAATTCGAAAAATACCTTCCAGATACTGTGTTTGTACGAGCTGCCGTTCTTTTAATAGTTGGTGCTCTGAGGAGAGTACTGAATGCCTGTGACGCGTGGTCGGCCCAAGCACAATTTTTCAGTGACGCTACAGCTTCGTGCTGGAATGAGGCCAGTGATGCGGCTACAGACTTTTCTACAGAATTTGCGAGGTAAAAAAAAATATGTATTGAATAATTTCAACTGTCCATTTGTAATAAAGACAGTCAAAATTCCTTAGGGTGATTATATTCAAAAGAAAATTGGCTGAGGACTACTTAGAATTCTTAACAAAAATCGTTTTAGCGGTTTTTCAAATTTTCGTCTGTTTATTGGTTTATTATTTATCTGTTTATTTCACGTGTCTCCTGAAAATTACATTAGAGATTTTGATGCAAACGTAACTAATTGGTTTAGTATTATATTATAATAATAATTATGATTTACTTATACTTTTGACCTAACAATAAGATAAGGATTTGTACTTGTTTGAGACTTTCGCGTTTGTTACACATATTGTGGTTATTTTAAGGGTTTTAACACGATAAGACTAATTAAAGGTACTAGTTAAAACATATACCTTTGCTCGACGTTTCGACTGGGTTACACCAGCCGTGGTCACGAGCCGACTGATGCGAAGTGATGACAGCTGTTGTGACGTGAAGTTTAATGCAAACACTACCCCTATTATAAATGAAAAAATAGGCGCATATACCTTAAGAATCTTCCAACGAATAAATCCGCCATAGCTGAACACCTTTTAAACTCAGGTACTCAGGTATCACTGGATACAGTTCCACAAACCCAAAATCCTCGCCACCGACCGTCAGTACTATCCAAGGATGGTCCGGGAAGCTATAGAAATAAAAAGGAATAAAACTTTCAATCGGGAGGATGGTTTTAAATTATCTGCATCATGGAACCCAGTGATCAACAAAATTAAGACTCGAGATCTACCGTCGGATCAAGCTGCGGATACAGTGAGTTGTGTGTGCCGTGGTGTTTCGAATATATAACTTAAAACGGACAAAGTGACGGTATATGCGCCTATTTCTTCATCGCACTGGACATTTCTTAACTTATAAATAAAGATGGAAAGATGAATATTTTTTACAAATGAGTAACATTTTAACAAACAAAATAACCGTATTTAAGCTCAAAACTCTAAGGAGACTTCCCAATTAGTCACCAGAGTGCAACTTGGGCATTATCCGACTTCAGTAATGGTTTGGTAGGGTTTTAGCTCTGAAGGAGTGACTGAGACATATTTTTGTGAAAAAGGTATCAAAACTTCGGCACAAGTGTATCCGGATACAATTCTTAAGAAGGTAGTCAAGCCCCTTAATGACACCATGTTCAATAACCAAGTATGGTCCTTCCAGCAAGACTCGGCGCCGGGTCATAAAGCTCGGTCCACGCAGTCTTGGTTGGAAGCGAACATCTCGGACTTCATCAGAGCTTGTCCCGATCTTAATCCGCTGTATCATGATTTATGATCAGTTTTAGAGAAAATAGCTTGCTCTAAACGCCATGATAAATAGGAGTCCCTAAAACAATCCATATGATTTGAAGAATTTCACCATGGAAAGAGCTCGTGCTTTTATTGATAATTGGCTTCAACGTGTAAAGGACTCTATTGCAGCCAATGGAGACCACTTCGAATAAGCTTTTATATTTTTAATTGTTTTATATTTGTGTATTAAACTAACACATTGAAAAAGTAATAAATGTTTTTGGCAATTAATTTTTTTTTCTCCATATAGGGCTTATGGCTTGGCTAGGTATATTGCTAATAACTCTACAAATCTATACATATAATAAAACAGTAAAATTTGTGTGTCTGTACATCCTACTAATATTAAAAATGCGAAAGTTTGTATGTTTGTTTGTTACTCCTTCACGCAAAAACTGCTGAACCGATTTTCATGAAATTTGGCACACCCATAGAGGGTAACTTGGATTTACACATAACATTAGTTTTTATCCCGAAAAAATGCTCTTATGGGATGCCATGGGATGATATTCTATTTTCCACGGGGTCTAAATTTACGCCGATGAAACCTCGTGGTTTCAGGTTTTGGCAGCTAGTTGAATATATTTATGAAAACTAACTGGGGGCGTTTTAAAAATAGTATAAGAATTGTGTGTTCGTCCGATTGTCTCTTTGTCCGGGCTAATCTCCGAAACTACTGGACGGATTCGAATGAATTTTTGTGCTGTATAGATACTAAGCCTGGTCAACGGCAAAAACAGCTCATTCCTACGAGAAATCGAAATTTCGGCACACTCCAAGCAAACAATAACAAATCACTTTGATTATAATATTACTATGCTACTTGAAGAAAGTCGCAGGCACCAGTTAGTTATACATAAACGAAACTAAATATATAAGTTTCTGGATAGATTTAGTGAAAAATAACAAAAGACATACGCGTAGTGGAGACAACAAATAAACTTTGAGTCATGGCAGACATAAACAAACAGAACAACAAATGTCCAAAACGTAAAAATAACATTTCGATTCGCTCGCGTCATGTGTGTTATCAATCTCACTACAAGTGGATTGGAATTTATAAGCGTAACGTTTGACAGCAGCACACAAAACCTTTTTTATAGTTTTTACTGTATAGCAAAAATTCAAGTCCCATTTAATTCAACATCACTACATAGTATAAAACAAAGTCGCTTTCCGCCGTCTGTGTGTCTGTATGCTTAGATTACGCAACAGATTTTGATGGTTTTTTTTTAATAAATAGAGCGATTCAAGAGGAAGGCTTATTGTATAATAACTCCATTTTTAAGTCCGAAATCCACGCGGGCGAACCTAGTATATTATAAAATAGCGGCTTCGCTCGTGTACGTTTTTTTAAATTAATAGTATCCTATATGCTTTCTAATAACTCTGAGAATATGTCTACAAATTTGAATGATGACTGGTGGATTAGTTGTGTCGTAAATGCGTAACAAACAAACTTATATTCACATTTTTTATATTAGTAGGGATACCAAAGTTTGTGTGACGACGAACGATGATGAACTACAGCATGGATTTGACAGAGGAGTTGTCACGTATATAAATTACATGGAATAAAATAAAAGTTCTTTTGTGTCCCGAAAAATGGATAGTTCGCTTGGGAAAGTTATTACGCTGTTAAAGTAGAGGGGCTCGACTAGTATGGCATAACATAATATTAAACAAAAAGTTCAACGACATGGCTCATGATATACGCAATTTAATAAAAGATTTATCACTTAAATTGAATCTTACATTAATGGCAGTTTAATGACATAATTTATAATGACAATGATAAAAGTTTTTATAAGAAATATTTTATGATCGTGGCGTCATTTCATCAAGAAATTTATTGGGGGATATCATTTGACAAATTATATTCCTTATGATGGATTATGCTTGTCAATGTTTAAGGCAATTACATTAATTATGTGGCATAAGTGATAATATATAATTATATATTATAATTAATAATTTACTTTAGTTGTTCCATTAAACTACTATATTAGTATGTATGATTTTAACAGTTTAACACGTGTTTTAAATAAGTATTTAGCACTGGTTCTTTCTCGCCAGCTGTACAGATTTTCTATTAGGGAATCGCGCTAGAATTCTACTAATAGGTACGTTATATAGCAAAGGTTCGAGAAACTAGGAGGGCTTCCTTCTAGTTTCTCAGATTGTATGAGCAGCTACTCATAAGCTGCAGTTTTAATGAGGTATTATGTAAGGGAGAGGGCTACAGAACACTGACAAATGGGGTAAAACGTTACATCATACCTGTAGGTCGATAATGCATGAGAGATACGACGGACTCTTACTCCATTTCTTCATAAAAGAAATGTCCTAGAGAATCATACGAAAGTTTTTTTTATGTGATATGTGTTGTGTATTTTTAATGAGTCCGAGCTAGTTTCATGACGCCGATGCCCATACACATCCACATAGACGTTATACAGATTGCTCTCCTTCCTCTTAACTCCTCCAGGGGTCACCGGATACTTACACTAAAAACGTATAGGTGCAGCTGTCACTTTACGCCGGTATCTTGTAAGCGAGAGGTACCTAACTCGATTATACCGGCATGTATATTGTATAGTGTAACGCTAGTAGTTTAAACGGAGCAACCGTCACCTCTTAGATACAGGGACGTTAAAGTAATCCCACGTCGTTCTCGGACTCGCCAGTCAATTTACTTTTATGATGATGCTCTTGCCCTTGTTGCTATATCATTTTCTCCAAACGTTTATTTTTCCATTATAATCATCATCAATGCTCGCTTTGTCAATAATATACAGCGGCTAATAACGCCGGCAACGGAACATCATTTGCTTGAAACAGTCTAATTGGCGGGCACGACCGGCGAGCTGCCCCGCATAATATTGACGTAATTTAATTGCTATCTCACAAACCATATCATATAAATTCTTTATCATGATTGAGATACAATAGTAGCTTAAAAATTTAAAAGTATCAAAATTGATAATTGAAAACTATTAGTCATGTTAGTGTTAGCGTCCTAATCCACACCGCCATCTGCTGATACAGCAAATGACGGTGTGCTCCGTCGGAGTATTGGGACCAGGGGTCAGGATAGGAACCTGGCCCTATTGCACGATTCCGACGTACAGTTGGAACTGTTCAAAGGTAGCCGGACGGTCCCCAAAGAGGAGGAGTCTGGCCTTTTCACCGAGGCCAGCCTGTCGCTGGAGGGATCCTGTTGCTTGTAGATCCAGGACGCTCCAATTATAGCGGTTGAAGGCAACCCAGTTGTCGAGCCCGACACTGCACCCGGTTGAGCTACCCGGGCTTCTGGGTAGCTTTCATGAAGACATTTCCCTACGTTACCAAAAAAAAACCAGATAACTGCTATACTTTGTGAATTATTTTTCTAAGAAAGAGGTAATGCCACTAGTATGAGACAGTCCCCGACGCAGCCAAATTGGGCCGGCATGACCGGGGAAGTACCTCTCGCTTACACGAGTCCAGTGCAAAGTGACAGATGTAGCGTTTCGTGCGGTGGGTGAGTAGCCGGTGACCCATGGATATAGGAGGAGAAAGGAGGGTAGCGCATCTATATAGTCTCTATGTGGATGTTTATGGGTATCGGTAGTAATGAAAATGCCTTCGACTGCTCGTTTGCCCCCCTATACCATAAAAAAAAAACAAAATATTATAATATCAATATAGAATTTTCCGTCCATTCTATTTAATAATTATGCCGTTAAAAATGGTAGCAAAAAGAATCCCTGTAAAAATTAATTATTTCATGAGTTTAAGAAAAGGAAACATCTAAAATTGCTAGCAGCTCAAATAGGTACGTAAATAAATTCTCGTTCAAAGCAGTGTTAAGTCTCTTGTTAACGGGGTCCTGGTGCCCCGAAGCGTTTGACCCAACTATAGCACATTAAGTGACCTGTTTCTTAGTTCCAGGGGTAATAGGAATAAATATACCTTTGTGCGAAATTCAGTAACGAAACATGTGCTTTTCATTCATAAAATATTACAAGACATTTGTGTTATTCTACCACTCACTTTATTATTAACGAGCCTAGCCGTGAGCATTGCTCTGAATTTGTCACAGATATATATTACAATCTGGATTAATAGAGAAATACTTTTTATCCTGAAAAATAAAAAATAATGATACCTTTGGGATACATTTCAAATAACGGGTCGCAGCTAGTAACATAATATATAGATCTCAGGATACAGACACAAAAGTAAATAAAGAGGAATTCGTGACCTAGTATTTTGAATTTAGCTAAAACGAGATATGCACAAGGTCTAATAATAATGTATCAAAATTTTTAATGACAACCCTAGCCTAGACGAACAGCAAACGGCCAGTTTACTATCTGCATCAATTTATTAAGAAATAAGAAAACATTTATAATTATATAAGAATGTTCTTGTAATATTAAAAATGTTCTTACTATTTCCAATTTCCTATTTACTAGTTTCCAAATTATTTATCAATAAAACCCATATCAATAAGTTTATTTTCTATTTTAGAAATCTATTGGGTCAATAAGCAACTCAACAACGTTATCGTAGCTCGGTACAGAGCTTGATTTTTGGCCGCCTGCCAAAGGCCAGGCTGCGTGAGTCGACGAAACGATGCCTATCCATTGACATGATAATGGATATTTTTTTGGTTCAACCAGAAGTAGGGGTAGATAAATAGGTCAGGTCAATTCGAATATTTATATTTCCAAAGCAGTTTCAGCTTGTGGCCAGTAAATGTCTACAGAATGCCTGATAGAAATTTAATATCTATGGAACGGTTTGAATCCAAGTCATTTATTGCAGAAATGTTCATTAAAATAGAATGCCTCTGTGTAAGATGATGAACAATGAAAATAATATGTAGCCGAGGTCCATTGTTATAATTAAGCCCAGCATTAACAGTCTACTACAGAATATTTGTTTTATGATCATGATAAACTACATTATAAGATTGCTGTTTTTTCTTCATTCTGTGTGCAAAAAAAAGGGTGCAAAAAAGGAATCTGTGAGAATAATTAGAATCTAAGGAGGACTTAAATGGGATCATGTAATTTTACTAAATTATGAAATAAATATATTCTAGCGTTATAAAAAAGATATAGTATTCACATAGAGAAGAGTTTCCAATGCTTTTGAGTATAATTTGTCTCGGGTAACAGAAATAGTCAAGGAAATATTTTTTAGGATTCACAGCATCGTTAAAGGATAACCCTTTAACTAGCTTTGAACGCGAATAGAATGTTAATTAATGATACATAGAGAGAAACCTGACAGTGGGGGAGGAATGAACTAGATAATGAGCAACATATTATTATCTTCATACAATAGTTATATCTTTAGGATTCGGTAGTTATAAAAGGCAATAACTGCTAATTTGCCCCCTTATATATACTGAATTTAAAAAGGTGAGGTGTTTGGTGTGAACATACTGCAAATAATTATTTATTAATTTAGATTTCGTTATCCGTAATGATGCTAATGTGTTGGAACAAATTTATATTCGTGCCATCGCTAATTTGCGATTATTTGCGTGGCGGATGAAAATTCATTAGTATAATATGATAATTGATACATTCAATTATTCGAACACGATATTCGATGGAATCAGAACGTTATGGAAACATGATTTTTTTTTTGGATAATCTAGATAACTATCTAATTATATTATACATGTAATATATTGAACATGTGTATTTTTCATATTGAAGCTGCAGGTAAAACCTAGCAATAAATACCAAAAACCCTACAGAGGTTGTTATTTTATAATTTTTGTCAAGGTTTCGTGAATGTCACGTTGACCTCACATTTTGTGTTTTATTTTGTACATATATTCTTTGTTTTGTATATAACTTGATATTCTGTTGACACATGGCCTTCAATCTTTGATCATATCTTCAACAAAGTTCCACGTATATTTTGTTACAGTTGATGGATTAATAGAACACAATAGACTTTCTAGGTTCTTTTGTAATTGAACTAAGAACTCACGTAGAAATACGTAATACAAATATCTATTAGTGAAATCTCTACGAAGCTTTCTAGAGCCAGTGCTTTCAACTTGAACGTACGTAGTATTTTAATTACAGTAATACTTCGACTTACACAACTTCGACATACGCGAACACAAGTTACGTGGTTTTCAAATATCACTTCTTCAACTCGTGAAACTACACATTAGATAAATAATTTTAAGCTTGCTCCGTTAGCTATTTAACCTTTAAACGTCTTCTATAATCGAAGTTTACAATAAAAACATTCGATCCCAATTATTATTATATTATAAATGCAGTAATACCCTTTCTTATTCGTATTAGACTTACGCGGCGAAGGATCAGTTCCACCTACCGCGTAACTTCGGGGTTATACGGGTGTATTTACATTTTAGAGGTGAAAATTTCTTTAGCGGTGTTAGGACGGCGAATATTAGTTCGCCTCTTCAAACATGCTATGAAAATAGAACTACGCTAGTTTATATTTTAAGTGAAAACTTAAAATATACTTTTAAGTTTTCACTACTATCGACAGTCTGTATGAATGCTTATTTATTCAATACGGAGTAGTTTGTCTCATGACTCTATAGCATTTGCAAACATCTATAGTCACAACAGGGATTGAGTGCAGGGAGGTAAAACATTTATGCAAATGCTACCCTTTGTCTTTTGTTGCACCATCTGACTCTCGCAACACGTACGAGATGGCGCCCTATAGTAATTCATAGCTGGTGTTGCATGTAGGCTATATCTATAAATCCTATATATCCAAATGATTGAGCCATTGTGTTGTATATTGCTTGTTTGGTCTCCCATCCTATAAAAAAAGGCAAATAAAAATTGCAAGCACCACATAAAACTCAATCAATTGATTAACGTACCTCCCAGTCAACAACTTTATAGTTCTAAAATATTTGTGACCGCATTCCACATCAATGTCGTTAGTTTTTGTTTTATTGATATGTAAATTTTTGGCAGCTTCCCTCGTTTGAGCGACAGTAAAAATACATGCTAACTATTCTGTATTTGAGCTTACTGAAATGAAACCGTTAGATTTGTTTACCAGTAAAGTTTTATTTCTATAATAATATTTAATATTTTCCCAAAAAAAATATGTATGTACAATTTAATGTCTACATTTTCAATTCCAATTGGTAAATTTTTTAAACTACTGTAGCAAATGAAATGATTCACGCTTATTTAATATAAATTAATTGTAATGTATATTAATTTAAAAAATTCTTTCAGGGAAATGCGAATAACTGCAAGCACAGTGTTAGCTGATGGGAGCGATTACCCTGATCACATTCTGACAGCAACGTTTTCATTCCTGAATTTAGTACAGAACGAGAAAGGTGGCAATTGGTGGCGAGAAGTTGGACATGTTTATGGCCGAAACGTCAAACTCCATACTATTGTATGGCCGGGTGGGCGACTAGTCGCTCACGGCCAGTCATCAGGTGCTAGAACTATTTTTAGGGTTGTCACCGCTTTAGCTCCGCCATTCGTAATGGAAGGGGAGCTCGATGAAGACAAACAGTGCCTTCGAGGACTACCGTGTCATCGTCCACAAACATCCGATAGAGATAATTTGACACTTGTGTTTAATGAACTGGAAAGAGAAAATGAACAAGATACCGATGACTTTTTTTTCCCAACCTCAAAGCCGAATACATTTACAAAAATGGCGACCCATTGCTGCTACGGACTTGCAATGGACTTGTTAGAAAATATTGCACAAGAGTTGGAATTTGATTTTCATTTATACATCGTAGAAGATGGTTTGTATGGATCAAGGAAACTATTGAAACCGTTTCGGAGACTTGAGGCACATAAACATATAGATATAGAGCGGTGGTCGATTCACGAGAACTACAGGTCCCAATACCGTAAAAGCTACGAAACAACGGACGGGAGTACAAATAGCGAACAGAGATATTTTTTAAATGAAAATCCACAGGAGAATGTCGATAAATGGGATGGTATTATTGGGGATTTGGTTTCCGGTGCTGCCCATATGTCGTTCGCTGCCCTTAGTGTATCATCGGCCCGGGCGGAAGTAATCGACTTCAGTCAACCATATTTTTTTAGTGGTGTGTCAATATTGGCCGCACCGAACCAAAGAGCGGATATACCTTTGCTGGCGTTTCTGTTACCGTTTTCACCTGAGTTGTGGATTGCAATATTTACATCGCTGAATATAACGGCTATCGCAGTGGCGATATATGAATGGCTGTCTCCTTTTGGGCTGAATCCTTGGGGAAGGCAGCGGTCGAAAAATTTCAGCATATCCAGTGCACTTTGGGTGATGTGGGGGCTGTTATGTGGACATTTAGTTGCGTTCAAAGCACCAAAAAGCTGGCCTAACAAATTCTTAATAAATGTATGGGGTGGATTTTCTGTGATATTCGTCGCCAGCTATACTGCCAACATTGCCGCGTTGATTGCTGGACTCTTTTTTCATAACGCCGTTGACGACTTTCAAGGGAGAAGTAATGTATGTAAATTCTCGCAAAATCTATTCTAGCGACTGTCCTTGTATTATAATGAAGTTTTATTATTCTAGTGGTTATCTTTACGAGTGGGTACAGCGAGATCCTCGGTGTCTGAATATTACGTTCAACGGAATAATCCACAGCTGGCTCAACAAATGCGCCGTTATGCCCTTCAAGATATTGAGGAAGGGATTCAACGTCTCAGGTTCGTGATCTGCTTAGCATATAACAATGATTAACATATATAAATATTAAAACACTACCGTCACAGTTATTAACAACACAATTTTACACTTTATACAGAATTTTATTTGTACATCAAACAAACATATATTTTTCTCATTGTTGGTATTTTTATTACTTTATACATTTCAATGTTAAACCTATTTTCCCTCTATTTTAAAATGCATGAAAAAAATTTAAATCTTAAAATTTTATAGCCATACTGTATTATATAGGTATGAGGACACAAAGATTTTGTTTTATAGATTAGGATAGGATTTTACTCTAAAACTTTCGCGTAAATGTAGTTATAAACTCAATGAGCATTAAAATCATCCGCCAACCATATTGTAAACGAACTAAAAGGTTCCACTTAATTATGCAGGAGCGCATTTGATCTATGGCAACTGAATCAATCCGACCGAACTAACTTACAATTAATTGGCTGCATACGTAAACATCGGAGGCCTAACTGAGGTGACTTCTAATGAATAATTAAATTCAAAATTAATTATTTTCACCTATCACCTTTGTAGAAAGAAATCAAATAGGTAATTTCAATATTTTTGTCTGCCATTAACAATAACAATACTAATTAAAGATGCGTACTCAGTCATTCACGTTTGCTATGCGTGGTCAAAATAAAAGAAACGCTGGAATCTTTTTTAGCAAGCAGTCGATCAGAGCTTCCTTATTTGATGATGGCTCCCCAGAATAGGCGGCCAATGGCAAACCTGTTGCTTTTAACTAGTAGCTGAGTCTTCGTTTAAAAGTCTGTCGCCATAAAATAGGGACACTGATATTTTTAGACATTTATAGTGAATGGGTATCTCGGGCTGCATACGTAATTTAAGAATGTATGCCGGTCAAAAGATACTCTTGACATATTTAAATATTCATCATCATTATTCATCTCAAGCCGGGAGAAGTCCAGTGCTGGACATAGGCTTGCTGAGCATATTTTAATATATCATTTTAGAAATGAAACACAGTATCCCGTGTCGGTCATTGAAATAATCATAGTAGCTTTAGTAGTGAACCGACAAAAAATGACGATGAAGAAGAATCAAACACAGTTAAAAGGTGAACAATTCGAAAAAAAATTACTTTTCACCCTTTGAAAGAACATCTTGGCTTTTATAATTACGTCACGAATAAATTACAACACTAACGGCTTTTGTGATTGGCCCCAGTTAATGCAGTGTCGGGCTTTAAACGGTTTACGGTAATAGTTTCCACGGCGAAATTACAACGCTGTTAAAACACGCCCAACATTTTTTCGAGCGAGATTTTGCATGAATCCTCTTTTTTCTTTCACGTAATTATGGTAGTGGTAAAATGAAAGTTTGTTAGTAACTGTGGTGTCATTGGTCATTATTGTTTTTCTTTAAATTGCATAACCAACTAATTACACAATGTATAACTAGTAAAATATATAAATTAAATAATTAAATTTAACCTTTGTATAGCTACTATTGTCTAAAAATGTGTATTCACTAAATTAAGTTTAAAATTGTCCTGTAATTTTTTATGTAAAAAAAATATCTTACGTTGCTTATCACAATAAACAAAGACGTAAAATTATTATTAATATCTTTTTACCGCGTTCACAATTATCGTTCTGGTAATCGAATAATAAATCTTAATTTCAAGGAAATTGCTTGCTCTCTCTTAGAACGTGTGCTCATAATGACATTTTCGTTCCGCCCTTGGAAACATCAGCGTCCGAGGTTAAATGCTGAAAATTTAGTGACGCGTGTATGAAATATTCATAACTAAGCCCACGAAATAAATACATAGAGGAAATTTGATTATAACTAGAAATGAAATTGTCAACATAAAATGGGAGTAAGAAATCATTAGTCAATTGTCTTCTGCAAATTATTTGCAATTTTTGAGGCATTTTCAGTATTTGCGCACAAATTCTACCTATAATATAATTAGCGTTACCTGTTCTGAGTAGAATTTAGTTGTGAGTGAGCTAACCACGGATCGAATCCGTCGAATTCCGTCTACAACCAACAATTATTGTATTAAAATTTTAACTACCTAAATGTTACTTATCTAAGTTTATAGTTTATATAATATACTTCTTAAGTTCCTAAAGCCTTATAACTTATAAGCTAACCGGCACTCTAGTAGAAACCTGCGAAAACAGCGCTAAGTGACCAATTTGTCAAACATTTACTAAAAAACACAATTCTTTGCAGGAATGGAACTTTGGATCTATTGATAGCAGATACGCCCGTGTTAGATTATTATCGAGCAACCGATCACGGTTGTAAGTTGCAAAGGGTCGGGGATCATCCTCTCACTAAGGACACCTACGGCATTGGGATGTCGAAAGGGTTTCCCTTGAAGGTAATAAATATTTGAGTTAAAGTTCTATTTGCACTTTGTATGCCAAAGAAAATGTTTGTTTTATTTTGTTTCTTTTTTCAAGACTGAAACGGTTTTACGTGTTAAAAGCTTTTATATATTTTTTTTGTTCTAAAATTATTTAAAACAGTGATTAATTTTCGACTAGCGGTTGCTTCTGACTTTGATATTTTTCTAAATAAAATATTTCTTCATGTTTTAAGTATGGGAAATACAGTACAATTTTTTTTTTTATCTCAGAAAGCGTATAAACTGGAAATTTCTTGTAGGTACTAAGTGTGTGTGCAAGACCTCAGCAATTGTAGAGACGAGTGTTTGCGGGCATACTGATGACCGATAACTTTGACTCTCTAGCCTCGAAGGGAATCGCATTGTAGACAACTCTTTATTATCGCATTGCCCGCTAAAAAGTTATATAATGTTCTGGTCGATAAATGGCAAAAAAAATTCTTTTTATTAATGCCATTTCATGTATAAATTTTGTTTCGTATGACTAAAAGATTTTGCTGTGATTAGAATTGTTTTATTTTGTGCTTAAATTTATATTGAACTTTAAGTTAATATTATATGCATGTAAAAAAAAACCATACCATAAAATATTTGTTTCCATATGATTTCTGTAACAAGAACAGAAATTAAAATATAGCACGTAATATACATGTGACAAGATTAAGTTATCATATTATGGTAATATTTCAATAGTAAATTAGTAAGAGGTAGTGACAGTATGCTTACAGTATGGTGGACAGCATACAATATGCTTGCATGCAGCCGAATTGGGCCGGTAAGACTGTGTGGTACCCTCTCGCTTACACTAAACCGGCGTAAGATGACAGCTGTGCTGTCGCATTTCGTGCGGTGTGTAAGTGGGCGATGGCCTATGGAGATGGGAGGAGAGCGGAGAGCAGCGCATCTGTATGGCCTGTATCTGTATAAAAAAATCCATTCTCTCAATGACAAAGTCTCTGCTGGCGGAATCAGAATAATAATATCACCTTCGTATTTATTATGAGTGCTACGAGTACGTACAATTAGAGAAACTGATCAACTTAGTTTTTTTTCTTTTATTTATTTTATATTTAATCAATTAAACATAACAATTTATTTCAGAATACTAATAATTACCCATATATGGGTTAGTTACAATTAGGACATAACTAATTTTAATAACAGCATTTGATCGATACAACAATGTTCTGTTCTGACACTAAAAATTCATTCATTCATTCATTCAATACACCTTTCTTCGTACCGAAAAATAACCAAATGTTGTCCTGTCAAGAGGTATTGCGGTAAAGTAAGATCTTCAACGAAGGGTCGGTTTATGTGTGGCGTGACTACAAGGGAACACCATTACATAACCGTACATGTATGCATTACCATTTAGTCCATTTATAAAGTTTAAGGTTTATAGCAGTCACTCTGTTTTGTTAAAATTTGGAGTAGGGCTTAGTAAGGTAATCCGTGTTCGAACACGATTAAAGCAGGCTAATGCCACGTGATGAATATTATATACTTTTGAGTGTTTCGTAATTATTTATTCCCCTTGTTCCGTCCCTTGCTTCCGCTCCAGAATCCCGTAACTAGAAATTTTGAAGCTTACTTAAACAATCCTCCAGCAATAATATTTCCTTGATGAACGGACAGATAGACACGACAACCTAGTCCTATAAAGTTTTCTGTGTTTGAGATACAGAATGCTAAAAAGAAAAATTTTCGTCCTAATTATTACCTACCACGATGTTTTACTCTACAGGCCCTTCCTCAGGTTTAGAAACTACAAAAATAATAAGCCTTCCTTTGTAATGTACTATGTGGTTGAATATCTCTTATTCATAGTTACACGAGTCACGCAGCCAAATAATTTTTAAACGCTAAATAATATGATAAAAAGTTTGCATTCAATCATTAGATGGCGTAATTAATTAGTGGCCTAAGAGTATCGTTAAGTCATCATCAATATAAGCCACTTCGTTCTCTGACTAAATACGTACAACGTGTTATCTAACACAAGTTTAGCTCGTTACCGCATGCAGTAATATGTCGCAAGCACTTGACTTCGGTCCCATATTATATACACACACGTTTTTATGAAACGCTAAGTGACAGTAAAGCGATTTTGGATCTTGGCGTACTTTCGTAGAAAGATTAATGGGTAACGCACACAGCCGAGCTAATGGCGTGATCGATAGATGGATGTCATGTAGCTTATATACAGAACGTTAACCTATATCTTATCTGACGCTGCTTACGCCCCGGGGATCAATTTACTTAAAACCTCTTCTAGAAATATATTAAGGAACGTTATTTTGTTTCGCTTGGGATGGAATTAAATGAGATTTTTCGAATTTTTTTTAATAATTAGATTTGAGATAGGTAATATAAATAAAACACATTTTTTTTCTTTTTTGTGTAGTGTGTTGTTTTTATGATATAACATTATACTAATATAAAAGATTTTTAAATTTCTTGTTGTGTGTTATTTTTTGTACATCTTATTTTTAAAGCGAGCAATCCGGTACCTACTGGTTTTCACGAGAGAAAACCCGGGTGGATGATATAGTATATATTTGAAAACATTTTAATATTTTACTAATTAAAATTGGCTTATTTTGTGTTAGTAAGAAGTTATTTTTAACGAACGAATTTAAAACAATAAGGTGGAGTCTTAACTTTGGATTCTAGAAATTCGGCTTTGGGGAGTGGTACATCTTTAAGACTTATTAATAACTAACTTTTAGTATGGAAATTTAAATGACTTCATTTAAATTTCCATACTAAAAGTGATCGCAAGCAAAATCTTGAAATATAACTTTTGGCCGCAAGCCATCAGACGTGCTCTAAAGAACAAACCTTACGACTTCATTTTTCTGTATTTCCTACCAATATATTCTTACTAAATTGTAGTTCTGATACATAAATAGCACACAAATTGCACAAAGCGCATAGCCATTAATTTCAGTAGTATCGTGTCAGGGAATAGAAGGTACCGCCCGAAACGTGTCTTCCCAAACATGCCGGCATCAATGGACTTAAGAATACATTTTATAATGCTTTTTGTTCCCTGCTTTAAAACCTTTGTATTTACTAATTTTGTTATTGCAGTTTCCTTTCCTTTATTCTGTAAAATATATTTTTCATCCCATCAATTCGAAAAACGCTCATTGGTTCGCCAAAAAGTGCGCCTAAAATAAGTATTTTTCTTAGAAGGGTTTCACAGGGAAATAATGAGATTTGAATTTGGAACGCTAAGGTTGCTTTAAAAATTACGACCAAAAAGATTAACCACAGTCCAAAGACGCCGGCACGGCAGAGTGTAGTGCGCACCAAGCGATGCAAACTCGGCTGTATGGATAACTCCTTTGCCTTTTGGGACAAATTAAACAACAAAACAATAAATTTCAATTTCAATAATTGCACAAATGTAAATATAAAATTTTAATTGTGTATCTTAGTTAAATACTTACATTATTATATCTACTAAAAGTAAAATGTATTGTAATAATAAACACGATTTACTTATTTATATTTCTCATAGATAGGGATGAAAAGTATATCCCGCGGTCGCAAAATATTTTTACCCTCGAGCGACGTACGTTGAATCCCTCGCTACACTCAGGATTCTACTTTAGAATCCTTCGTTCCGCTCTGGTTTCAAAATAGCGCCCTCGCCTTAAAAATACTGTTTTACTCCCTTGTGATATAATCTACTATTTACAGGACAGCATATCAGCTGTGATAGCCAAGTACTCATCGAATGGATATATGGATATACTAACGGAGAAATGGTACGGAGCGCTGCCTTGCTTTAAGCTCAGTCCTGATTACGGAATACAACCAAAACCACTTGGTAAGTTTATTTATACTTTTTACCACCTTAAGTTTATAGGAAATGAACTAAGAATGACTTAAGGATAGCGAATAATCACCGCGACACAATAAAATGTGAACTTATGGCTATTGCAGTCCACTGTTGGAAGAGGCCTCTCCCATAGCACGGCACTGGCCTCGATCTTCGGCTATCCTTTCCCACTTCATGCTCTCAGCTGCATATGTCGTCGCTCCATCTAGACACGGCATCATCAGAGGACTACCATGGCCATGATTTTTGTATAAAACAAGTTTCATAAATTGAAAAAAATCTTATCCAAATACAATGAATGAATGTAATATTTATTAAATGTAATTAAATAAATGAAAAATGAAAATGAATGAAAATATGATAGCGACCGAATATAATATTATAATTTTACGATTAGCAATGATGTTGCTTAGCATCATTGCCAATTTGTATGTTGATCAGATAATGGCTAACTGCCTCCTATGTATGCCTCGCATAGTGTTCCTAGTTCTGTATCTCGTTAAGCTATTAGACGTAAATTGAATTGGTGTGAGCAATTGAAGGGAACCAAATTGGATGATGTATTACAAGATAATATAACTGGGATCTCCTTGTAGAAACTCAAATTATATCTTTTACCTATATAAACACACACTGCTATATAGCATCTTAAATATCAGTTTGTATGTATTTTGAAATTTGGAAATAACATAAAAAATATATTCCGAAAAAAATGGGCTCGTTTTGGGATAGATTTGACTCGAAACTCAAGGCACAGCTAGTTATTACAATTAGTTTCTATCAGCTTCTCCTGAGCAAAATTTTAAGATAATTTTTCATACAAACTTTCAACTCTCCGTTCGAAGTTTGTTTATTATTTTCCCAAAAGGGGTGAATAAGGATTTTTTTTCAGAATTAGTTTTTCAAAGTTCTTAATAGGTGCCAACTCAATAAAATTTTGTATAAACGTTTGTTACTCTTATATGCAAAAGACTGCTAAACGGATTCGGCTTAAATTTGGCACATAATTTAAGCAATTAAAATTTGATATTACTTTTGTTCAGATAAAAGAAATTAATATTAGATATTTTATGCGGGTGAAACTACGGGGCACGACTAGTTTTAAATAGCACCTAATACTAGTTGAAGGTAAATAGCTGTTATAATCTAACGAATTTATGTTTGTAGCAAAATGTAAATCGTATCGTTAGTAATGTGTCACCATTATTTTTAATCATTTACCATAATTTTTAATCGTTCACTGCTTGGCCCTGGTCTATATCTATTAATTAATCGAATGTATGAAATACTCTTCGTTCTGGCTGTTCGCCAAAAACT
>LUGF01019844.1:333210-347468 GCA_001625245.1 Calycopis cecrops
GGCTACTTACACACCGTACGAAACGCGACAGCACAGCTGTCACTTCACGCCGGTCTCGTGTAAGCGAGAGGTACCTCCCCGGTCGTGTCGGCCCAATTCGGCTGCATGCAAGCATGCAGCGTAGCTCTACCTCTTACAAAAAAAAATGTACGTCAATTAATGTCAATTAACGTCTAAATGTAGTCGCGAAATCACGATACTGTCGCACGGCTCTACTGCGACTCTACTGCGACCGGGCGCAGAGATGGAGTCGCAAAGTTGCCGGTCGAAGCGTTCAAAATCTCGTGTATGCTGTGGTTCTAATGCCTCATATTATGTTACAATTTTTTTTATACCTTAGTAATTTATTTTTGTATATTAATCAGGGTACAACAAGGACGAGAACATTCTTTGGATTCTATAAAAGAAAACGTGGTTATAGAAACATCGGAAATGTCGGAAGAATTCACCGAATCCAAGTTTTTGTCACCTTCGCCCGACGTCTCCAGTAGATCACCTCGACAAAGTCGTTCACCGAGACAACTCCGCTCACCAAGGAATCGGAAAAAACGGTGCAGCGTTTCAGGTCTAAATGTGAGACGTTTTAGTACAGACTCGGTTCTTGGATCCGATTCTGCATCAATATATGAAAAAACTAGTTTGAATATAGGTCGACGACTCAGTCGCGACGTTAGCTTTCTTACCAGCTCTCCTCCCGATATAAATACTAGACTACGTACACCATCACCAATGGTGCGAAGACCTGAAGGCTCGACGAGATCTTATCAAGACGTGTCCCATTCATCACAAAACTGTCTAAGCATAGATGTCCCAACATTTCGAACCAGTGTCGAAATTTTGGTTTCACAGGAGAGTGAAGTTCCCCCTGCACCTCCTTTTCCTCGAGTCTCTACGCCGGGTGCTAGGTCTGAACTATCCCAGTTGTCTGAAGAAGAGTTGATTAGATTATGGCGAAGTTCAGAAAGAGAAGTACGCGAAGCACTGTTAGCTGCTTTACAAGAGAAAAGAGCAAATTTGGACCCCAAACAAGATCCAGGATGAAACCAGGAGAATATAGAACTTGGAAAGAAATTTTTGATGTAAAACTCATTCGTTTTCGCTACTGCTGGTCACGGAGGCAGATGAGGGTAGGTACTGATAAGAGAATGTGCCTCTTTTATATTGTTTGACGCGGATACGTACAGGCTTAGACTAATCGGTGTTCATTTGAGTGTCTTCAAATAGTTGTATTTAAAATGCCTTATTTAGTATCTTTGTTGATTTTGTCATTCGTGTCAAACGATTATAAAATATGTGTACTTGTAGGCATATTATTTCAAACGTCCATGAATTATATTTAAGTTATGATTGTGAGTGTAAAGTATCATATTAAATCATCTAATTTAACCTTAGTCATAACTAATATGACCACAAATAAATTAAAATATTTTATCCCTCTATCGTAGATGAAATTAGACTGCTTATTTATGACTATAAAGTTTATATAGATTACTATCCTATGAACTACAATGTTCCTTTGTAAAATGAATTAATCAAATGACTCTCCTATTTTTTTATTGTCCTTACTTAAATGTTATTTTAGTAACAAGAAGATATAGGAAATGCTGTATTTTTTTTGTTGTGTATTTGTAATGAATGTGCTTGGTGAATGTTCCACGAAATTATTTTAAAACACGAAATGAAACTGCCATATATATCTGTAGGTAAGTAAGTATTCACAATTATGCCCTAGTTATGCACCCTAGAGTTTAGTTTAGTATTTTCACTCTTTCTATCTACTTGTCCTAATATAATTATTACATTCTCTTTTATGAGACTAGAAAGCGTAATTATTGTAAAATTGAGCAATATATTCATAGAAACTAATTGCATTCGCCTGTTTGAATGGCGGCCTTAAGAATTCTTACGTGCCTCGAATTTCAATTTTAATTCATAAAGAAGCGTTCTGCCTCTTATATTCCCAAATCCCTTATTATTTTTCTTAACATTAGATAATTCACAATTTTTTTTTTATTAGATTTAATTATTCGAATACCAATTTTGGACCAACATAAGTGTGTTTGGTGATTATTTAAATTATACTTCTCTTGGATGTGATTCATCTAGTGATATTTGAAGTCTTATGCAAATCTGTCTGTAATTATATTACGATAAATAGATTAGGTAAAATTAAGTAGTAAAAATAATAGAATTAATAAAATTAGGCGAATTAAACAATCATTGTATTATTTAATGTAACTATAAAGGACGAGTCTTAATATTTTGATTAGTTTGAGCATATTAAAATGCGTAATTAATAATTGAATGAATGTATCAATAACAATGATTTTTAAAATCTAGTTAAAGTTTTAAAAAATATGTGTAAGCATATAAAAGAATTGCTAATACCATACAGCTATTACAAAAAAATACAAAATAAACGATCATACCGCTTCTTCATTCAAGACTTAAATTTTATTATTAAATTTTCATAAAAAAATTACTCCAAATGTGAAAGCGCCTACAAGGTAGTTATTAGTGTTCTTATTATTTTCAGTTCTTTATACATACATATACATATACACAACACACGACTAATATTTGCAAACATTTATCTACAAATATTAGTTAGGTATTTTCATGAAGTCACCTTAATTGAAATTTATTTTAAATAATTTAATCACGTACCAAATTTTTTATTTATATGTACCTATCACGTTTATATTTAATAAATACAAATTTAGTACTATATGATACATGAGTATTTAAAACAGCCAAAATAAAGTTATGTTTTATGTAATTCTTAAGGATAACAAGACACCTACTTGCCAGTATTTGCCAATAAATTCTCACTAAAATGTAATATTCTTTTGTCTAAGTAAACTTTCATTTCGTCCCCTTAAAAACTTAACACGTTTTTTGGGAGCACCGGTCACAAAATATAAAATATACATATTTCTTAATAGACACATTTTTCTATCGCATTGTGGCTTCGCAATTAAAATCAGTAAGCGGTCTAAGCGTCAGTCTACAATTAAAACACACTTAGTTGGTCCACTTTTTAAAGTTTAGTGTATATTTTTTTAACTTCCATAACTATTAAATTTAGATAGATAGCTATAGAATCATTTTATGACGCTTAAATACGAGAATAAGTACAAAACATGACATCTTAATTATTATTATTTAGTACATTCATATAAAATATATAGCTACAGCAAATAAATAGGTGTAACAAAAAAAAACACTAACCATTAATAACATATTATTCCACATAAGCCGCGTTCGAAAACAAAATAATATTTCTTTATATGATAACGGTGTCTTGAGAAGTCTTAAGATATTTTAAAGTGTAGCTTCGTAGCAGTTTTTTTTTAAATTAGTGTATAAAAAGCTTTTTATTTTCCTAAGTCATGACCACCTTGGCGTCGTGATGTTTGTTGGAATCAAAAAGCTCTTGCTAGTAGAGATGAATCTTTTTATTTGTAATTAACTGTAGCAATTAATTAATAAAAACTGCAGACTCGAAACCCAAACTACCTGTTTACATGTCATAGCAACTAGATAAGAAAAACACGTGTTTATACAAATGTCAAGTATTATTTAAATTATAATTGTTTGTGAATGTAAAATATTTTACAAACTTGTATGAATGAAAGTTGTATGAATGAATATAATTGAACTATGCAAAATTTCGTTGAATTGCTTATTAAATAGTATAATAATAGACTTATATACTATTTCTATTTAAATGCATAATATGCATTATAATATTACAAGATGAAACATTTACAGAAACAGTAAAAATTACCTGTGTTATAGATATATTCATTATATACAAACTGCGCGGCTAGAATTTGGCCTGGCTCACTGCCGTGCGCTTAGTTTAGATACCTCTCCCAATTAATATTATGAAGGAGGTAATAAAGTGTAAGTAAAAATAAGTGTTTAAAAAAATTAGGAACGCCAATTTTATTAGTGATAAACATTTATATTTGAAACGTATTTGGTCATATTATGTACATAGGCGAAATGTGTAAAACTCATGCATAAATAATGTGAAACATATTTTTGTGTTAACTTTTATTTAAGGGGCAGTATAAGTTTTTATTAAGTCAATTAGATCGCAATACGTAATCGTTGAAGTAAAAATTACATATATATATATATATACGTATAATACATATTACAGTAAAACAATGAAAGAAAAATACAAAATATTTGATGATTTAATAATTTCATATTTTATAGCGTTGTTTAATATGACACAATATTTTATCAATATTTATTTTTGACGAATACATATGATTTGATGATTGAAAAATGAAATGATATAAGAAAAATTCTATGCTGCCCCTTAATTAAATTACTTAAATGAAATAGTACTAAATAAATTATTTGTCACTATATTGGTATTTTATTTTTGTCATTTTTTTGCTTGGCTTTTTTTCAATTACAGGTATTAATTTTTTAAGTTTATCTTTCTTATTATTTTACTAACAATTTTTAATCATTATTGAATATACTTAGAATTGAGTTTACCTACTAAAAATGTTTTATCTAAATTTACAAGATTTTTTCACTCGTCAAATTAGTCTATTGTAATTTCCTCTCCCACCTCCATGGGCCCGCGGCTACTACTACACGATGGAGTTTCTTTTTGAAATCGTATTACATCAGAACCATTTGGGTCGTAACTCATATCGAAGAATTTTCGATACGACTATTATCCAGATAAGGTCAGTAAATCCACAGGCTGATTATGTAAATGAATAAAAAAATATTAAAGCCATCCACACAATTTTTATGCCGGTATAATGTCTATTCCTCCTCTAAAACGCAACAGCACGGCTGTCACTTTACTTTGGCGTCATGTGAGCGTGGGATATATGCCCTCATCGTCGTAATAAGAGCCTGTTTAGATTAAGCGTTTTACGTGCGTTGCCGAGGAGGCTCGGGCGCCGTTGTTGCATCCAGAACGACGCGCGAGTCAACCGCGCTTAAATAGCTTCATCTGGACAGGGTCTAAAGAGTGCAGTCAGCGGTAAAGAGGGGAATATATTCTTCGCTCAATGTGTCTTATAGTTTTCTATCTATTTGAATTTTATTTGGATTATATTTCATTCGTTAAAAACACATCCCTTTGAAAAAACGATTACGCTATGAAAATATAGAATGTTAAAATAAAAATATATTTGCAAATACTTAAAAGAGAAACGTCAGTATGAAAACGTTTCACAAATCCATAAATAAAGAATTCTGCTGTAGTGCGATCGTATTGGAGACCACTTGAAATATGACCGGGGAACTGACATGTGCCGATAACGAAGTGAAATCACATGGAGTGCTGTTGGAGTTCTGTTTGTTTAGGTGATGGATCTGTGTGACCTCTTCGCTTAACAAAATGTGTACCATTTTGGACAAGGCAATCAACTCAACACTCAAGTCAAACAATTGTGTAAGTACACGATACCGGCGTAAAGTGACAGCTATGCCAGCGCGTTTCGTACGCTGTGTAAGTAGCCGGTGTCCCATGGATGGAGAAGGAAAAAGGAGTCTTCGTCTTGTATGTCAAAAAGTTCTATACCTTCGCATACGGAGTCATTTTCATGACTATCAACGCCCATAGACATCCGCATAGAGGCTATACAGATGCGTTGCCTTCTATCTTTCTACTTTCTACATAGGCCACTGGATACTTAGACACCGCTCGAAACGCGATAGTACAACTACAACTTTACGCCGGTATCGTATAAGCGAGAGGTACCTTCCCAGTCGTACCAGCCCAATTCGGCTAAATGCAGCATGGCTCTTACTAATATGACTGTTATACCGTAGATTTTACATGCACAACATAACTAACTAGCGGAAACTAGTTCACACAAACAGGAACAACGTTTATTAGCGGTTGAGAAGCGTATGAAATGGGACGAACTTTAATTCTGATGTGAGCTGTACTTCGCTGCACAACACACACGTTACACAAATTATCCTCCAAGTTTTACTCCACGTTATAATATTAGGAGCAAACAAGCAATCGACAAAAGACACTGAAAGAATGTTTATTCCACTTTAAAATACTGTAGCTTTTTTTAACGCAATAATTGTTTTTATTTCATTAAATATTGTACAATATTGTTAGTCCACAGTGGTAGCTAATGACCCTGATGTACCTGCGATCGATCAAATGATGTTAAGTGCGTTCTTAATTAAATAAATAAAAATAGCCATTGGCTCAGGAGCTCGTAGACATCCGTAATACCAGATTATCATCAAATGAAAACTGGAGCCTTACTGTGTTCGTTCAGTGACGGAAGCGCGAGGAACTGATGGATTCCTAAAGTAATCCAGCCAGTAGGAGGTCACAACGGAAACTTCCTGTACTACTTCGGGTATCTTCAATTCTGATTGTAACCCGGAGTCTCCACTTCAGCTCCACAATGGTTATACTCAAGCGTAGGTTGAGCATCAGTTACCTTGCACTGGTACCCAAGCAAAATATAAGACGTTGTTCTTTCTCTCCTTGGGAACTTAAAATATCAAGAGACGCCAGAGGCGCTATTTAACTAACGAACTCTAAGATTACAATTAAACAAATTCAACAGATTTGATCACGATTTATTTAATTATTTTACACGCCCGAAGTTATGAAAATGATACATATGATAAGTATAGCAATATATAACTTTTTGCGTTAATCGGAACAACTAAAGAATGATAAATGGTTGGTGTAAAGATTCTGAAGCGTCAGGCATGTAAAATAATTAAATAAACCGCAAGAAAATCCGTTAAAATGATTCCATTACTATAAATAACATGAATATATTTAGAGCTTCGATACATTACATTATGGATTCGTTAATATAGAGGAATATAAATAAAACGCTTCCAATGGCTTACATAAATGAATGTTTAACTAAGTATCAAAATTACATTTACGCGTTAACAATTTTTACTTTAAGAGAATCCAGAACGCCTTTGGGAGATTAATTGGGCTTATCAAAAAAGCGAGGGGAAGTAAAATAAAATTAACGTACGTCGCCATGCTACATTAACATTTAGGATGTTAATTACAAGGGAAACTTCATTGCCTCATTATAAATACTGCAAATCACGTCTTGATACTTTGTTCGCGGAGCCGTATATTTAATTAAAATAGCTTTGTTTAGTTGAGATAGAAAACGTCATATTAATCATGTGACTTGATGGATTTTCGATGAATCGCCAGAAAGCTAAGTCAGTATTATGAGCGTACAAAGACTTTGGGATATTTTATGAAAGAAACTCGAAGCTTACTTGTACAGATGCCCTTATGAACATTCACTCAATCAGAAGTTATTCTTTGGACCATACATAATGTCTATGGTTAGGTACAGATGACAAGAGAGAGAGGGATGTTTGATATTACTACCATGACTTAGTGGCAAGTATAGCACCGTAGATAGAGAGCTGCAGATTACCAGTAAAGATGTGCTAACTTTGGCATCAGCTGTCAACTGTGATCTGTCAGACTTGTCCTACTTCCACTTGACATATACGAAACAGTTATGTAGATGCGTGCTTCATGCCATACCTCCAAGGGACCCTCTTGACTCTTATAAGACGCGGGAAATATGATGAGGTTGCCATCATTTCACACTGGTTCTTAGCGTACCTATCAGCAGCAGAACCAACCAATAGAAACCGCAATACAGTAATGATAGTCCAGTGGTAAGCATGTTCAACCACAGACGTGATGTCCTGGGTTCGAATCCCGCGTCAGAATAAAAATTGTAGTTGGGATATTCTAAAAACAATTTCTAATAACAGTCCGGAGTCAGGAAGTTGGCGGTGTTACACCCTCGTGCCTCGGAGAGCATATTAAGCCGTCGGCCCTGCGCCTGATATCTCGCCGGTCGTGTCGGATTGCCGTCCCATCGGAATTTATGAATAAGGGAATAGAGAGTGCACTTGTGTCTGTGCGCATTAAAGCAATTGTTATTTTTTATATACGGTTGTTGTCGTGTATAAATACTCGTAACATGTAAAAATTTTAATAAGTTAGTGCCGTGCATCATTGCAGCCGGCACGATCGGAACACTATCGGTCACATGATACTAGTATAATAATGGTTATGTCATTACTTTAAGGCGGTATTTCGTGTGATTTGTGAGTAGCTGGTGGCGCATTTTTTATATTTGATTTGAGCATTGAGATCTTAGCGCAAAGTAAGGCATCTCTATTTTCTTATATTAATGAGCGTCGGCAGTCACTAAGTATATAGCCCCTAGTGCAAATAAATAATATAAAATTATGTGCTTTAGGCCACACAACTGACGTAAAACCTTATAATTGATTTTCATTACCATAGTTACAACGACATAGCATGTCATTTGATATTTATTTTTTAAAGACAAAAAAAGTTCATTAAATTTGAATTTTGAATTTGAATGAGAACTGCCATGGGCCTCGCCTGATGTGTGATTTTTGTAACGATCTCGCTAGCTTACTTCCTATGTCAAGCGCGCGAATAGAAATTCTACTTCAAAAAACCACGTGTTTTTTATCTTAGACACATCTTAATTTTTGGTACAAAAATGTAAAGCTTATACTTTACGTTTTCTGACTAAGCACCTAGGTTTTTTAAATAAAACGTTTCCCTGACAGAATAAAACTATAGTTTAAACAACTCACAGCGCTTAAACAAGAAAATTTAATTAAGCTTTGTGTAAAAGAACTTGTGTAGGTATTTGAGTGCTTAAGTTTCTTGCTCTGGCATTTAATTAAAATACTACAAATTATGTTTAAGGTAAGAATATTATTAGCTGGAGCCAAATAGTTTCTACTTCTGTTATTATCATCTGCTGCTTAAGCATTTTGAGATGTGTTATCTCTTTATTTGTGTGTTAAATACTTTTCGAGATCAAACTTTTACAGTATTTCATTTTGTATATAACAAACATACATATGTTTTTATAGTATATGAGGGAAATCGGAGTTATTTTCATTACTATTGACGCCCATAGACATACAGATTATACATCTGGATAACGCGTTGTCCTCCTTCCTCCCTTTCCCTCAGTGGGCCACCGGCTACTTCCACACCACAAGAAACACGACAGCAAAGCTGTCACAACGTCAGTGTCGTATAAGCGAGAACCACCTCCTGGATCGCGCCGGCCCAATTCGGCTACATGTATACATGTAGGGTAGGTACATGTATACATGCAGGGTAGGTACATGTATACATGCAGGGTAGATACATGTATACATGTAGGGTAGGTACATGTATGCATGCAGGGTGGCACTCGCTGTTACAATAGCGTAGTAGCTAATATGTTCTTATACCAGCTCTGTACACAATTAAAGCTACGTGCTATCGCAAGTTCCTAAGCTTTGTTCCGTAACTAATTGTATGCAGATTCTAAGTAACACTTCACATTAATGCTTTTGTGGCTACCACAATAAGCATAAAAGCTTCCTGTGGGTAAACCACTTTAACGCAGTAGCTTTAACGCAGTATGTAACAATTGGGAGACTAATTCATAACGCGATGTATCTACAAGCTAAATGGATTGCCAAATAATGCGGGTAGAAGCTGTGAGGGAAATCCATTAACTAATGCATCTAAATGAAACCACTTCAAAACCAAATCAACATTTCATTTGGTTAATCATCATTTATCGAGATGACTTACAAAATCTGTCGTTTAATATAGTAAAAAGGGGCAAACGAGCACTCGGTGACATTTCATGAATACCGACGGCCATAGACCTTCGCACATAGGCTATATAAATCCCCTCCATCCTTCTCCCCCTACACAAGCCGGTCTCGTGTAAGTAGAGAGACGTACCTCCCCGGTCGTGCCGGCCCAATTCGTATGCGTGCAGCGTAACTCTTACCGAAAATTCATCCTCTCCTTATTAAATAAAACTTGTAATTACCGCTTTCAAAAAAGTCCCAATTGATCGAAATCGTCGAATTACACCGAGTTTTTGAGAGCAATGTTGAGTACTTGTCGTAGTTCTATTTGTCGTCCGGGTTGAGGCAGAAGGTGTAAAGATACATAATAATATATGGTAAGAGAATTGATTGCCCGGATCAGACCAGATTCGCCTAATTTGTAGGCCGAAAATCTTTTCAACTTGTCTATAGAGTTGTATTATTATAGTAGTATCGAATAAGATGTAATTTGAATTAATATTTCTAAGCAGTACCAGTACAAATAGTCGTACCCTTACGCATTTGTATGTCGAGAGCGGAGATTGGTTATGAACATGTTCTAAGTCAGCATAATATTATGAGTGACATAACAATCTATAAGGTATACTTATTACCCTACTTATAAAAGTAAATTTAATTCTAGGTTTATTACTCTTTCGGTAAAACACTTATGAAATGATTTGATTGAAATATAATATAAATCAGACTAACTAAAAAAATCTTTATAAAAATATTTGTTAAATCTAAACCTATTTTACGTTCAAGTGACACTACGAGGAGAATCTAATAACTTAACTAGGTATTATGAAGTCATTATGGTATACTTTATTAGACAGGATTAGAATGAAAAGTAATCGTAAAAACCTGTTTAATTCTAGAGTGAGGCAATCAATGAATAAACAATAACAAAAACAAATTGATAAAAAATAACACTACAAAAAATAAGATTCTATGCAATAACTAATTTCGTTTAAAACCCGTCTGATCATGTTTGAAAGGCATCCCTGACATCTCTCGTTCCTTGGTAACCATTTAGTTGGCTCGCAGCCTCAATTGAGAGCATTTGTATATTGTACTCGCAATGTTACATCTTATATTGATATGTTTAGGATTTATTAATCCGGCATTTACATTTTATTGTTACTGGAATACAGGATGTCCTTATAAATATTTGTCGACGGAGACGCCTTACGACTCCGTGAGAGGTGATATCCGGGATTCGGCTGTGCGATTGAAAGGTGAGGGTATTATTTGTCAATTTTTTATGCAAAACCCATGGGTTCTTCGATTATTATCCATTAAAATCGACTGTTAAATATGATTACAATTTAAATGATAAATTATAGTTTTAATACAAGTTTGAGTTAATATAAAAAAGTCTTTGATTTGTAGATATTTCTAATGCACCTTTATAAGGTAATAAGGACAATATAACGATATTTAATTAAAGTTTATTACACTCTGAAAGTTGTAGTTAAAGCGCAAGAAATGATGTGAAAAATTTTTCGAACAGAATAAATATGCACTAGCGGTCTGCCATTGTAAAATTCTTGTGTATGTTTTATTTTGTGTACACATATGTATTTGTAATTATATACTATTAAATAAATAAAATACAAAAACAGATCGGATATTTACGAAATAAAGTCGATTATTTTTATGTAACTTTAAAATTTGTTAAGTGATTTCCTAATAAAAAGAAGGGGATAAAAAATCTGAAATTAATTTGTATTAAGTAATACGCAGAGGGATTTCTGTAGAGGAGTAAATGTCCCTGTCAGTTAACCCTTATATTTATACGTGCATCCAATATTGGGATAATATGGTGGACCCATTTATTCAACTTTATCTCTTGGTATTCTTATCCGTTTACGTCAGAAGTAGGTAAAGCGTATAAAATGATTTTTCTAGTTCTCTGCTACAGCCTGAACAGCCCAATGGATTTTTAATGTTATAAAAGATATAGATATAGTAAAGTTAAAATATAAGCAGTTGATTTTTTTTCTTTTTCAATTCAATTTTTGTTTATTTATTTTATCCTTAAGCGAAGTAATTGTTTAGGAAAGTTTGTTTAAAACATTATTTTACTTTGTTTATTTATCTAAATTGTGTTTCTTGGTTTTGTTAAATTTACTGTAGCTATCGATCAATATTTTTATTTTATAGGTTGTGAACCCGTAAGTATATGGGGAATATACCGACATGGTAAAAGACAACCTAGTGCCTATCTATGTGAAGAGATGAAAAACGCAATAAAGATAAGAGATCTCGTTGTTACCAGTTACAAAAAGCATCGCAGTTCTCTATGCGCTCAAGACGTAGAGAATTTACTTAATTGGAGCCTGGACAACAAGTTCCTTGATGGTAAGCAGGATTTAACGGACGAAGGAATAAATGAAATGGTCGGGCTTGGCAAGCGTTTGAAAGAGGCTTTCCCTACATTACTTGGTGACCTTGGGGATAGCAATTACACTTTCCGGTCCGCAAAAGGTCCCTGGATAGAGAAGAGTATTAAATATTTCGTGAAGGGCTTAGGGAGTAAAAAGATAAAAATAGATGATCCTAAACCTGACACAGATGTTATGGCGGTGAGTTTTACGTTTATATTTATAAAATGTCATGTTGTCACGTTATTATTATAGACTAGCTTCCGCCCGCGGCTTCGCCCGCGTGGATTTCGGACTTCAAAAATTATTCAAAATTGTAACTTATTATGTTATTCAGATATGAAAGCTATATTTCTGTAAAGTTTCATCAAAATCCGTTCAGTAGTTTTTGTGTGAAAGAGTAACAAACATTCTTACAAACTTTCACCTTTATAATATTAGTAGGAGGTTAAAGTTTGCAAGATTAAATGGAAAATGGCTGACGGCGTTTAGTTAAAACTTAAATATGAGTAGAATATATTTTGATAGTCACCTGATTGGACAAGTAGCTAGTAGTACCTACGTATATTAAAATATAATAAAATATATGCATAACTAATAGCATAAAGATGAAGAGTTTGGAGGGAGCTACTGTATGATAGTGGCTCGTGACCGTGACCTATGGGGCTCTATGGGAGAGACCTCTATCCAGCACTGGACGTTCTCCGGCTGATGATAATGAATTGTTTGCTTAAATGTGCTGGTTATAAGAACTACTGGTTCGAATTAAAAAATTATTTGTGTTAAATTGTCCATTTTCGGACTACGATACGTGCGCAAGTTATGCGGGTGGATCCGCGAGGCGCTGCTTCTAATTTATAAAATCTTTTATAATAATTCTTATTATGTGATTCAGCCCAATTGTGGTCATATTGAGAAGATGCCCAACCAACATCATTCGGAAGTTGAGAAGTACATGAGTTCTTCCGATTACTTAGCGGTAAGTTAATTTAGAAAATGTTTTAAATTACTTTCTTTTAATTTCCAAGTCAACGCTTCAGTTTTACAAAATACTACTTTGACGATTTGATCGATAATTTAATTTTACTTTACTGATAAATAAGTCACCGTGTAGTGGTTGTTGTTTATACTTAAATATTATTATTTTTTCATATTTATATTAATCTTTGTTATTAATGGTAAACACGTTACATACATTACAAACACTTTAATATGTAAATGATTAGTAAAGTATTTTTAAAAGTATTTTTATTTTGTAATTTGTTTTAAAAACAAATATATAAAAAATAATACAGGATAGAAAAGTACAGAATTATTGTTAATAATTTCGGTATAAGTAGTAAATACAACCGTATCATGAATAATAAATAATTAATTAAATATGAAGCAAACTATGTTTATTCATGATGAAATTGTATAGTGCTATTCGAGTATTAACATAATTACATATTGCCTAGGGCCAGACAGTAGACTATCAATTACATATTATATTTACACACATTGATATTGATCGCCTTGGTCTTAGCTAAATGGATGGAACTAAGTGGCGCATAAAATATTAATGGATTCCTGAGACATCTTTATAACGTGTATACTATTTGAATTGATCATTATTATTGAATATTCTATTATCATTTAATCATGTAAAGTGACTAAGACCGCGTCGTGGTCTAGTGGTAAGCGTTTTCAATCACAGACAGGTCCGGGGTTCGAAACCCGGGTCGGACCAAAGTGTTATAGGGATTTTTCACATTCTAATAACAGTTAGGAGTCAGGCAGTTGGAGGTGTTACACCGCCGTGCCTCAGAGAGCACGTGAAGCTCTCGTTCCTGTGTCTGATTCTCGCCGGTCGTGTCGGACAGCCGTCCCGTCGGAATATTATGAGAATGAGGGAGTAGAGGGTGCACTTATATATGCGCGCTTACTTGTGCAGCATATTACTATGTGAGATCTTCGTCGTAGCCGAAGGTCGATATTATTAATCAAGTAACAGTAATCAGTAGGTAGTAACCATGTAATTATCGGCCATAAGAGTACAAATACAAAGGAGTACAGTTACTCTACATTTCTAAACCAGTAAGTTTTGTTGTTCCTTATTTATAAAGTAGTTTGTTTTGTTTTTTTCCTCCCGTCCAGAGTTTCAGTTCTATTTCAATGCGGCGTGTGAGTAGCCGGTGGCTCATGCTCACC
>LUGF01019844.1:348379-368876 GCA_001625245.1 Calycopis cecrops
TTACCCTCCTTTCTCCTCCCACCTCCATAGGCCACCTGCTACACATCGCACAAAACGCGACAGCACAGCTGACACTTTACGCCGGTCTCGTGTAAGCGAGAGGTCGGTTGCACCTCTACACTATGACTATTCTAGATAACGACTCCACGGTCGGTTGCACCTCTACACTATGACTATTCTAGATAACACTAGAATCCCTTAACTGTATTTAAAAACCAACACTCTATTGATTTGGATTAGTAATAAATTAAAATGTGCGAACATAAAAAGAAGTCATTATGATTATACAAAAAAAATAACATAATATTATGAAGAGACATTATATCATGGTCTAAAGTATAAATACATAATAAACTTAATATTTACACACTTCCGTAACATTATGATGTTTTATCGAGGTCAAAAAACATCAACTTGGCTTCCGTTCCGGTGGAAAGTTGTCGCCTAGTTGAACTTAAGTTGTCATAATTTATTATGCACTTGACATTTTCATATATATGAAATATGTATACATTAATGTATTACTATATTTATATTTATGCATGTGTTCATCATCATCATCAGCGGGTTTGTGCTGTTCACTCCCATTGCACAAACTTCGACAAAGTCTCCCACATAGTGAAGATAAACAAATCTATCTTCTCACACACAACCATGGACATTCATTACTGACATACCTTTATTTGCCTGCCTAGTGGTCTAGTGGTAAGCATGTTCAAGCACAGACTTGAGGTCCTGGGTTCGAATCCCGGGTCGGACCAAAAATTGTTATTGGGATTTTTCAATTTCTAATAACAGTCCGGAGGCAGGAAGTTGGCGGTGGTACACCGCCGTGCCTCGGAGAGCACGTTAAGCCGTCGGTCCTGCGCCTGATTTCTCACCGGTCGTCTCGGATTGCCGTCCCATCGGAATATGAGAATAAGGGAATAGAGAGTGCACGTCTTGTGTCTGCGCGCACACTTGTGCACTATAATATGTCCTGCGCATCTGGCTCGTCTCTAAAGAGACGGCCGCCGTAGCCGAAATCGGCTGGGAGGACATTATTACCTTTATTTCCATTAGACATATCATTTAGTTATAAGCAAACACATCTACATGGGGACATCAAAGTGATCCTAAAAGGATTTCTATTTTTCCTTTGAATATATGGTGAAAATACTAACAGTTTCAATTTTCTTGAAGGTGAAAGATAGAATTCAGCGTAGAACTGGTATAGAATACAGTCTTTCTGACTTCAACGTGTCTGCTCTGTACGACCTCTGTCGGTACACATGGTCCGATAAAGCCAGTCCCTGGTGCGCTCTTTTCACCACCGACGACCTCCAAGTTCTGGAGTACATAGAAGATTTGAAACATTATTATAAAAGTGGATACGGTGATGTGAACAACGAAAGACTAGGAAGGATACCGCTGGCCGATCTTTTCAAAGTGTTTGAAGAAGTAAAGAGAGGTGGAGGAAGAAGTGTGGTGACATACGTCACCAGTGATACAATTTTGGATCAGATTTACACAGCGCTAGGACAATTTAAAGATTCATCTCCCTTGTCAGCTGCATCTAGAAACCGCGATCGAAAATGGAGAACTAGCAAACTGTCTGTCTTCTCGGCCAATTTGATAGCTGCTTTATATAGGTTTGTATTCAATTATTTACTAAAAGTGTTAGTTTATAGTATGACAGGAGAGCAAGAGGGAGTGTATCGTAAAACATGCGTTGCTTTACTTTTCTTCTCCCCTTCAATGTGCTGAAAAATCACAAAGAACACGAAACAAGACACTTTAATTTACGGTGGTGCCATGTAAGCGAGAAGTACGTCCCTTTTTGTGTTTACCCAATTCGGCTGCAGTGCAGACTCTTATAATATAAAAAAAATAGTATATATCTAATTAATCTCTAGAGATGATTTCATTTTAGTCACTGTTAAATAAATAATGTGCAGCATTTTAATATAGTGATCCCGCGAAGATCGACATTCGGATGAATGTGTCAAAAGCATGGTAATGTGTGTAAAGTTTTATTTATTAAATTAAAGTACTTTATAAACATTATTATAAAAAATATTAGCGTTCTGCATTTCTCTTACACGAAAGCTATAATCGTGCTAAATTGCATACTCCTCCGTTCGCGCAAAACTTAAAAAAAAATACATAGATGAAATTAAAGGGCCGCAACAAGAACGTTAAAAAAGGTACTATTTTTAGGGTTCCGTACCCAAAGGGTAAAAACGGGATCCTATTACTAAGACTCCGATGTCCGTCCCTCCGTGCGTCCGTCTGTCACCAGGCTGTATCTCATAAACTATGATAGTTAGACAGTTGAAATTTTATATATTTTATATTTTTCTATAACAACAAAATAAAAACTTAAATAATATGAATATTTAAGGGGGCCCCCATACAATAAACGTGTTTTTTTGCTCGTTTTTGCTCGATGTTAACAACGGCAAAAGGTAGACACTTGAAATATTCACAGAATATTAAGTTATATATTGTCTTTACAAAACATTAATTAAATTATAATAAAACAAATATTTAAGGGGGGCTCCCATACAACAAACGTGATTTTTTCGAATTTTTTCGTCTTATTATTATACGGTGTAGTAGTAGTGTAAGTAGATAATGGTACGGGACCCTTCGTGCGCTAGTCTGAATCGCACTTGGCCGGTTTTTAACGTCCTTGTGCAATGCAAAAAAAGAGATAAAATGAAATGTAAAGATCCCTTTCGTCATTAATCAATAAGTTCTTATCAACCATTTTATTTTTTGTACATTTAAATTTTACCTGCAAGTACATATCGAACCTGAACACAAACAGTAGCGTAACAATAGAGAGACAAGTCAGCAAAATGTTACGAGCGAGCCCGAGGGGTCAGCGGCCGGAGATCCGTGCTCCACCTAATATTCATTGGTTAAGCTTATCTATAGGAAGGCAGAGGGGTACCCTGCATAAATTTACCACAGTCCCCGAACTTGTGCCACTGAATGTTTCTAACTCTAGCTTTATTGTTATAGGTGTAATAGTGACTCCAAACAGGACCATAGCGTGGTGTTCTACCTTAACGAAGAGCCGATTAGAACGATCTGTGAAGAAGGAGTGTGCTCTTGGCAAGAGTTTGAGACGAAATTTCGCCCGTTCCAGACCACGCCATCTGAAGCTTGTAATAAAGCGCTTTGGTAAATGCAGCAATCGTGATTGTATATTACAATATAAAGGATACAAACTAATACTAATAATACACTTAAGTTATTTCTAACCTAATAAAGATCAAAAACAAAATAGTTTCCTTATTGTTACCCATAATATATCCTCCTATTAACATTTTTGTCCAGATTTTTATTACAGCTGAAGAAGTTAGAAAGAAAAGGAACAATTATTATCTTGAATCTTTATAAAATTAGATAAATAATTATTTTCAACAACCCACGTGGCAGGGGCCGAGGTCCAATGTAGGTTAATATAGCTTTTTATAGTATAAGAAGGCAAACGAGCATTCTAATTTTGATGTCTACCGTCGTCTTTGGACATCCGTATGATTGTTACGCAGGTATGTTGCCCACTTTGTACCTACCATCCAAACCGTACCAAAACGCGACAGCTTTAGCACTTTACGGTGATAGCAAGTGACCGAGAGTTACCTCTCTGATCATACGGGCACAATGCAGCATGGCATTACCTTTTACTAAATTAAAAGTAGATCAATTAGATGAACTATTTGTGACAGACATACAAAAGGAAATAATTACATCTATACATATAACTGTAGACGACGTCATTTTGTGTGTCTTGTGCGGCTTTCACGCAGAAACTACTGGACGGATTTTTATGAAAGTCTATTTGTTATATAGGTATTAATATATTATAGAATTATAAATATATAATTATAAAAAAATGTTATATAAAAATACACTATAATAGGGCAAAAAAAGGGTTAATGATTCGGCCACATAACATTACACGTTACCATGACAACATATTTCCAATAATAACAAGACAACGGCTGTGGGGTCGACTATTGGAGGAATTATATTCCAAGGGTCGACTAGTCTACAATATTTATCAATTTTCGCCGTCATAAAAGAGATTTACTGATAGTAATTTGAACATTAATATCCTTAAAAATTAAACTTAACTGCTGTTAAAGCGATGACGTTCAATATAGAAATTCGATAGTTATATCACGGAAGCGATACAATTAAGTTATTATCTAGCGCGGCTCTGAAACCAAACTAAGTTACTGAGCTGTTGGCTAGACGATACGCAAAACTAGTTGACGGAGTTTCGTCCACGATAAAGTCTTATAGTTCAATAAATTGTACAATCTGTACTAATATTATAAAGGAGAAGAGTTTATTTGGTTGAATGCGCTAAGCTCAAGAACTACTGGTCCAATTTTAAATAATCTTTGTGTTATAGCTAACTTATCTTTGCAGGTTATTAGCTATATACCATTGCACTATTAACAAGAGTACGTGGGTTCTGTGGAAACCGCGAGGCGCTAATGTTGGCTTTATTTATCAAGGAAAATGTTTGAAGGTATAATTAGTTTTGCTGAACAATCACTAAAAGTATGTTTAAAAATTGTATGTAAATTAATGATGAACACATAGAACCTTAGTTATAAGAATGTTAATAAAAATGCTAAAGAATAGACGCAGAAACTTAGGAATAGACACAGAAAACAATACTTGAAAATAGGAGACAGAATTAGGTCATTCAAATGTGTTGCACGTATAAATAAAGTGCGGTGACAAGAACATACCCATGGAGTAGGAATGTTTACGAGACTGACGTCGAATTTACACGCGAACTCACCTCACAGCTGTCACTGGATGTGCAAAGTGAAACACTTCACAATATAAACACATTAAGTTTGGAAATGCCACCCCTTTACGTTCCACAGAATGTGTAAATTCTATAGTGTTGTATATATTGTTTTCATTTGTGTTTTTAAAATGTTGAGACTTGTTTTGGAACAAAATGAAATAGTAATACTTAACGTCATAAACAGTAATATTTATAAACAAAATATAATATAAATAACTGTTACTTGTTTGGTACTGAAAATAGTTGGTCCGTTGCAGTTGGTCCGTTTAGTTGATCAAAGTGGAAAGACTGCTGAAATCGTCATACATGTTGGTGAATATTTCAATAATTCGAAACAAGTCCGCACGGTTCCATTGACCGTCTGTGCTAAACGATAAAAAACGACCAAAATATCTAGATATTATTTCAACATTTCTATTATCAAAACAAATCCGGCCCGGATGGGGCGGACTTTGAACCATCAACCGCTGACTTCACATGTACGCTAAGTTGTCAATCAATCGTTAAAGAAATCCTTCTTACCTCACTGACACAAGAAATCCTTCATAATATATGCGGAATTTTGTGTGTGCGGAATCTTTCACTTAAATAATAACTTAATGGAATTGGCTCAAATTTGGATACCGTCTGGAATAAAAAAAAATCTTATTTTAAGAAAAACTGAATGGTTGTCTTGAGACATATTTTGCATAGGTAAAAATCACAGGATAAAGGCAATAATCTGCTTGTCACACTAAGCCCGTGCCACACCGTAGAGGTTTTCTATTTGTTCATCGATTTTAGAAGCTATTTATAATATAAAAATTGATTTGTCAAAACTTACAAAAATGTCCAAAGTTGCTAAGCTTGTTTTGAATATGTTTTTATGTTGTACCAAATTTCACGCCGCGGCTTAAGTTTCCAACTAGGGCAAACAAAATTACTCAGCTCCGTTCGATGCACATGAAGTTTTTCTATTAAATTAATATTATCTGTTGCTGAAACGCCAACTACCAGATAAAGTCGTCTTCTATGTACATAGCTATATTTTTTATTATAATCACGCCTTTTATAGTTTACAGCATGATACTTGAGTCTAAAAATGTAATTTTATTTTTTTATTTATTTATTTGATTTATATACACAACAATGAAAGACACATTAGAATTTCAGAGCAATGCTCATACAGGCTTTAATCACGTTACATGTAAATCATCAAATAATTAAGATTATATATACTTACAGATACAAGAAGTGTTTATCTGGGGTTGATAACAGTAGAAAGGGAATATTAAAAAAAACGAGTTTACGTAAGCGCAGTATAAAATGGATCAACTGTTTAGATTTAAAAATATATGTTTCTTATATACCTAACATTTTTAGTCGTAGGAGTATTTAGATACTTCTTCTGCGTTTTTATTAGATGTTTCCTATTCAACAGTCGTCGGCTTCTGCAAGAATTCATACCGACATTTACAAAGTTTGAGAAATCAATAAATTAGTTTGGTTTCATTAATTACACTATGTAATCCAAAGTGTGATTATTTTAAGGAAAGTTTGAATTTATTTAAATTGGATATTATTGACTTTTAGGGCTTGTAATAAATTAATATTGTATGTTAAGTATTTCTTATAATAAATCAAAGATAGCCTTACTTTCAAATAATTGAATCAGTCTTACAAAATAAATCACTCTAAATGGGTAACTAAAGTACTCGTATAAAACAAATATAGGTAAATGAAATACGAAAGTAAATCCATAGTGCCAAAAAAGTAGTAAAAGTGTTTCAGTCCTACAAACATGAAACAGTCTTAATGTTAATTAAAGAATCGTAGTAAGATTCGAAACTGACACAAAATTTAATTTTAAATTAAAAATAGACCTTTTTAAAAACAAATGGCATGGCAAAGTCTATTCGGTCCTTACCAAAACTTAATCAGCGAATATGGACCTACCGAAGTAACATATTCCATGTGTGTGTCTCTTAGGAATATTTCTATATCCATCGCACATATTTAAGCGTAATCACTATCATTATATACTATTATAATACACATTATAATTGGTAAATGATTAACTACTCACAATTACATTACATTCCGCCAAGACATTAATTGGAATATTAATATTTTCTTTATTATTCAATTGCTCCAACATCTTACTACCTGGTTCAGGCTTAAAACTAGAAGTTCGGTGCTTTTCGGCAGAAATCATTAACTGCAATCTTTAAACATAACATGCTCTGTTGGCCTCATTTTAATCAAATCAGGTGGCAGAGCTTGTGTTTGAATATCGCGGCAAACGCGCCCTGTCCACTCACTATCGAGTTGCAGTATAGTAGTATACTTACTTACACCGAATAGAGAAGTACGATTTTAAAATCAAAACTCATTAATAACAAGAATGGACAGCAAATACTAATAAAAGTTTGTAACTGCGTTAAAAATAATTAATAATATTTTATTGTCAAGCGCATGAAGTCACGAAAAAGCAATATTTTTCGTTTGAATTATAGACAGAATTCAATAAATTTATTTAATTTGTATCGTTTATTTTTATTTGACAAAAGTAATTTACTGTAATATAATTATTTTAATAAAAAATATTCTTTAAAAAAGTCACATAAATGAGCTTTGTACATATTACCACAAGAGTTATTATTCAAATATATTTATTTTAGGTTGAAAAACCTATTAATGTTAATTGATAATTTTTATGCAACAAAATTTATCAAAATTGTAATTAATGATTTTTTTTTTATTATTAGTCATAACGTCCAAATTTGAATAATTACAAACTGCATTATATAGAACACGTTAAGACAGCTCATACATGTAATAAACAGATTTAGTGACTTTTTGCATATAATGAGGTCTTACAGGAAGCCGATGAGATAATAAAATTGGATACTTACCTAAATAAATGGAAAACAAAAAGTTACCTTATGAGTTTGCAATATAATATTTTAACCGTTGATAAGAAATACATTTTGAATTCAGATATTAAAGCAGACCGATTCATGTGATAAAAAATAAAGGTCCGAAAATACGAATTCAACATGTTTAAAATTAAGTGCGCTTTGTAAAGCTTGTAGGTAATAAAATATGAACCGGTAACACTGTTGCGAATGATAAATCCAAATGTTATTTATTTCATCTTTTTCTCACCTTAAAAGGTTCTTCTAATGAATTGCTTTACCTTACCATGTTAGAGATTTTATTGCATTTTCGGTGGTCTTCTAAAGGTTATCATTTACCTTTATTTATTGTTGGTAACTCAAAAGTAACTCATAAATAAAATGCCGTCATTTATAACGATTATAAATGTGGTGATTGTGTGTGGTCTTAAGCATATTAGATTGGGGTCTGATATTTAAATTGATCGGAAAAGTACCAAAAAGCTTTGTTTTTCTTTTGGGTTATAATGTTAGGTATATATTTTAACGTAGTATTATACATACAGCGCTTAGAAAAAAAATCAAGAATTATAATCTGACTTCATGTCAGGTTCAGGTTCCCTCTTTGTGTAGACACACCGCGCCATATATCATGGTCCCTAGACACTTATCTTATTTTTTCCACATTAAAAAATTTTCTTCGAACAGTTCTCAAAATCCGTATAAAAAAATGTAGAATTATATAACTAATTCTGTAACGATAAATATATACGTTATGTAGCAAATTTTGTGTCCTCCTAATAAAAGCTCGAGCGACGTTTTGTTATTATGTTGGCGGAGTACGTGCTAGTCACTTGTAATAACTATTGCGCCCTAATCCAGGCAATAGCCACTTATGGCTATTAATATTTAGTCTTCTATTAAGAGTTGGGTGATTTAGAACCCTAATTTCCGTCACCATTTTCATTTACACATTTGGTTTCTGATAAATAAAATCTGGTTTTATGATAAATAAAATAAAATACTGTACAGATGACAAAGATTTTACGTTGGTGAAGGCCAGTAACAACAATCAGAATTTTCTTCTTTCGAGATTTATAGTTTTTTATTGTAAAATTTTATACATGCTACGTTTTACTTTAATTACTACAATTTTTATTTCAAATATTCAACTACAATTGTATTCGGTAATTTCCAGACTTAAGAGTTACAAAAAGTCTATCAGGTTACGAACGCCTCACGAAATGCTAATAGGTTATCGTAAGGATCGAGCTCAAGGACACTCAGTGAGACGTGAGACGCACTTATCCTCTTGCTACATACCATTTCAATTAAATTTTATAATTGCGCCAGTTATATCTGGTAACCAACAAAGACTGCCAAATTATCTTCAAAAGAGATGCAAAAACGTAGGTTATTGAACTTGATATTATGTGTAGTTGACCTTCCTGATCCCGGACTGACTGAGGCCATTTTTAAGCCAAAACAAATCGGCCAATTCAGTTTTACGATCTAACATTAATCGAACTCTTTTTATCTAAAGTTATATTAAGAAAAGATAATTGTAATCTTTAAGATTGGTATATCATTTTAATGTAGCTATTATTTATTCTTTCTGCAAATATAAAGTTACTAGCTTCCGCCCGCAGCTTTGCCCGGTGGATTCCGGACTTCAAAAATGGAGTCTACATATTATTAGGTACGTGAAGCAAAAACTTTAGGAACATTTTTACGAAAATTGCGCTGACAGAGGAGTATGAAATTTAGCACGCTTATAGTTTACGTGTAAGAGAAGTGCAGAACGCTAATATATCTGTATAATAATGTTTATAAAGTACTTTAATTTAATAAATAAAACTTTACACACACTATCATGCATTTGACACATTGATATATCAGATACACGTAATTATTGATGATGTTTCTATGTGTCTTTTGCAAGTGTTGAAAATTCTACATATGTAAATTGTTTACTTTAGTTTTAATGTCATAATATGTCATATGATATTTATTTTTAATTACAAAAAAGTTTCAGTTAGATCGAATATCGGTCTTCGCGGGTCACTGGTACTTATATATATCTTCCTCTTGAATCACTCTATCTTAAAAAAAATCATCAAAATCTGTTGCGTAATTTTAAAGATCTAAACATACAGACACACAAACGGCGACAAGCAACTTTATGTTATACTATGTAGGTAATGATAATAATGACATTAATATACATTATCATGATCATTTTAATTATATTAATTAAAACATATTATATTTACCCGTTCCTGAGTGACTGACAGAACGCTAAAAGACATTTGGGAAGTATGTTCCTTGAAGTGTATGGGGAAAGACTATTTGTGAGATTTTCATCGCTAAGATGGTTAAGAAATAGAAGATGAAAGTTTCCATGAAAAAATGAAAAATTTTCGTGTGAAAACACAGTTGTTAGGCTTTTTGTTATCAAGTATAATATTATATTGATTAATAAAATGTTACGACTATTCGAAATTAATCTCTTAATTTGTGTAGGTAATTAATTACCAAATTGATATATTTCATGAGATAATTAATTATCCATTAGTCCTCTGTAATGAGATCAACACAGAAAGTACATCTTCCTCTCATATGACCAGAAAAAAATAAGACACTGGCACATTTCGTTCGACATTTTTACAGCCAACGTAAGTATATAACGTTTTATAGTAAAAATGTGGGGCGTAAATAACCAGTCGCACTTATTTAATCTGGATTATATCATAGTAGGCAAAACGTATATAACAATTGGTGTCCTTTTTGTTCGACGAAACAGAACTCGTTGTTATATTTGTTCATTTATATATATTTATATCATAAACATTTACTATGTGATGCCACAGTAGGCACTAATGCTTTAGAAATGACAGCATTTATGTTATGTTGCGGTAAATAAAGTCGTCGCTTTTGATTAAAGCGACCATACTGTAACATAAATGTTCTCATAAAGTGCTAAAGTAAGTAAATTTTATATTTATTTTTTAGTTGGTATTCCTAGCGATATCTATGATTTTTATGATATGCATATTATAGTGACCTATTAAACAAGTTACTACCTTGTTTCTCTAACTAAAAGGCTATATTTATAGGTAAAAAAGGGTAATTTTTGAAAAGGGATAGAAATAGCAAAGAATCTTAGATTATATTATTTTATTCCTGGCAGTCCGTTTAGTTTGAATTATCTGCTCAACCTCATTAGATACACAAACCCGTAGCTTATCCCCTGCCATTGGAATCACTACGGGCTAGCGTATTTGATAAGAGTACTTAGGCAATTGTATTACGTATATTTTGAAGTCCCGCAGAGTTCGTTTTGCCGGTTCTTCTCAAGTCTGAGCAATGATTGAAACAGTGATAGAATATTATTTTGACGTTCAATAAGATATTTTTAGAATTCTATTTTGCATAAAATATTTCCGTTTCATTTCCCGTGCATTTCCGTCAGTTGAGAGTACTAGGAATATTTCAACGCTAGCTTTCCTTCAATCAAGTCAAATCCAACGACCACACATATTGATGATAATGAAAACAAAATATGAAGCAATGTTGTTTATTCTGCACCTCAAGAAGCAGTGAAGCGAACTGTTACATCGCATGATCAGCCACCAAGCCAGTCGATAATCAAGTTCCGCGAGTGAATATTAGCGAGAAATAGGTTTCACTCGCAGTAGCTGGGCTCTTGTGGCCTGTTTCTCGCGGTAAATTAATATAGGTTCGTTGATTTCTGGTGACCTGAATCGATTTAATTTCATAAATACACCTGATTGTTTTCTCCTAGTAATTAATTAATCGTGAGAAATAAAAATAATTAATCGTCACTGGCTATTAACTACTTCGCTTACCTAGAATTTTTTCTAAAGAATTTTTCTAAAGATAAACTAAAATAACTAAAGAAAAGTGATTGATGGCAAAAAGCCTATAATATGGTACAAATATTTATTATTCGACCTTATCATCGGACGTTTTAAGATAATTAACATACAACAAGATTATTAACACATAACACAAATAAACAATTTCATCATAACAATTCGTAATTAATATTGTGTGTTACTGCCTCGTAACGTTTACAATAATTTTTTATTTTAATTTCGGCTTTTCTATGGTATAAGGGGGCAAACGAGCAGTCGGACCATTTTCATGACCACCGACATCCGCATAGAGGCTATACAAATGCGCTGCCCTCTTTTCCCGCTCCATGGACCACCGGCAACTTACACACCGCACGAAACGCAACAGATATTTGGTTGATTCTGATTGAAAGAAAGAAAGATAGATTTTTATTGGTTACAATAAAATGGACAGTACAATGGATTGCTACTTACGATTGTTTTATTACAGCACAAGTGATAGATGTACCTATAAGAATAACTAATGCTAAATAATAATAAAAAAAGAAAAAAAAAAAAAAAAAAAGGTTACGTGTAATTATAAAATACATAAAAGATCGCCAACGCTTTAATAAAGTGCAGGCTTAACGGGGAGGCGGGTGGAGACTGGAGAGGTAACGCAAGTGTCATCTTAGCGCTCCCAGAGGCGCACCGTTTTACAATATTATATTTGTAATAACTTTATTAAGATAATGAATAGTCTTGCTAATATTATATTTCACTTAATAAAAATACGGCAGTCTTATGTTTTCATTTTATCGGCAGTCCTTACCACAGTCGATAAAACTTAAAACTACCTTCAAGTGCTATAAGTAGACCCACTTTAATGCGCTACGTATAGTGTGTGTTCATGTGAACTCATATTACTTTTACTCTCTATGGCTTCTTAGTTCGTAGTAGTAACGACGACCAGGCTGGCGCAGTGCTACAGGGCTCGGATTAATGGAGCATGTTGCGCCAGTGGGCGCGAGTCCGAATCCCGCCTTGGTCATGGATGTTTATATAATAAAAATCTTAAATATATAAAATTTCTTAAATTTATAAAACATATTAAATATATTCCGTTGTCTAGTATCCGTAACCTAAGTCCATACGGTACTTAGCACGGGGCTAGGCTAACGTGGTGTGTAAAAGTCCACCGATATTTATATTTAGTTATTCTAGATATTTACAGCTTGTAAAAGCGATTCTGATTCCTACGAATGCTTCTCGTAAATTATATTATCTGTAGAATATAATAACTCGAAACTCTATAACTACATAATTGTTTCATAGGAGCTCTCACATTGCGTTATAAATTAATTAACGCTATTACCTCTGTGTAGTTAATTAATAGTTCAACACATCATATTAAGTTGCCTAATTATATGTTGGAATATCTGGTGTAACGACATTAGGCTTTTAGAATTCGCAATGAAATGTAAGCGAGTCTCACGCAAATGTTGCATTTATTAAACATATTTTTGTTTAATAATAGTTAAATATTAATAAAAATATACGAAAATGGCCATGAGGAGTCGGGTGGAAAATGGTACAGAAACCTCCACTAAAATATTAAAGTGCACTAAAATAATTATAACCTTTAAATAGAAAGAAATATAAAAAAGCAAAAATAGAATAAGCCTACTAATATTTAAAAATGTATAAAATTCTTAAAAAAAGATAAAAAACAACCTAACAAAAACTGTATATTAAAAATATATTACTACTATTACTATCAAAGAGTCTATAATCTTTTAAATAATATAATGAAGACCGATGGTTTTATTAAATAAAGCAATTCTATTACAATAATAACTACAATAACATATCTTTACGTTAGTTCCCTATCTAGCTAGGCAAACAGAACAGACCTACAAATACCTATTTTAATGTATTAAAAGTGTAATGAAACATCGCAAGACTTGCCCGCCATAACTCTCATCTACTATGATTGCGGCAAAAAATCACCCCGCACAAACATACTAACTGCAATTTATTACTATCTCCATGGGTGGAATAACATTGCAATAATATTATTATGATCTGTAACATTACATAACAAGCAATTTTGATGTAAATCTTGTATTAAAGTCAGTATGTTTAATATTTTCTATGAGTAAATGTTGTAACATAAAAGTACCCCAACAATTTTCAGATCTTTGTATTGGAACGTCAAAAAAGATTTATCTTTAATTTCGTAAAAAAAACGAGACCTAAAAAAGGGACCATCAACACAATATTGTCATTATAAAAACGATAGCACGGCGCGCGAGTTTCAAGTCTTTGTCACCCGCGGGACAGCTTATCAGAAACGTGACTTGCATGACGTGTTACACGCGATAATTCTTCTCAACTTCATTTCGTTTCTTATATATTATTCGATTATTATTATTATTAATATAAAGTCTTCAGAAACGAAAGCTTTATAAAAACACGCCCAACTTCGGAAAAATATTCCATTGATGCGCGGACAGAACTGAACTGCATTTGCTGCAACTTGCATAAAATAATGCTTAAAAAAGCATTATTTTATTTATTAATATAAGCAAAGGGTTAGCATTTAAGCGTAAGAGAAATATGACCAGCGAACTTCACAGCTAATTTAATTAATTTAACTTAATAAATATGATTGACAAAACCCTTATGATTATAATGCGTGCAGCAGTAAGCTTGATTCCATCCAACTACAATAGGAACATTCGATATGAAATTTGTAGCGGAAAGCAAGATTAATTTGATTTTATCCAGTTTTGTTAGGCACGTACTTCGTTATTTTGTTCATACGGTTTTTTTAATTACTTTAGCTTAAAGATTTCTTCAGATTCAAATTTAACAAAATTTTCTGATTGTAGAAGAGAGAAGGGCGTTAGTGGTTTTTAATCATCACAAGTCAACCAAAATACGAAGGACGAAGAATGACACAGAAATATGGTACCTACATCTCTCCTGAGTCTACTCCCTCCAGGATCGATTCCATGATTAATGACCACAAGAACTTTAAAAGCATAATCACATAATTGCTATCTCTTAGCCAGTTCCAGTTTCTTTAAACAAATTATCTTAGTTTACATTGTCCTATGAAAGGAGGAGGAAGGAGGTCAACGCAACTGTATTACCTACATTCGGTAGTCATAACAACGGCTTGGGCTGGTCATTTGCCTCCTTATACTATTTATAAAATGTAGATAACGTTACACCTATTATAAATACGTTCAAATAAAATCCAATACATACATTCCGATGCTTGACTAAATAAAGCACCCAGACCCTGTGCCCGCCCCACAAAGTTCAACGAAGTTATTATAATCGATTTAAGATTCCCATTTCCAAACATTTAACTTATCAAGTAATTTGTAATGTAGACATACCACGATGTTATCAAAATACAGCTGTAATCTTCGTTACAGCTAGAGTAGCAAAATAAAACTTTATCCTTAAAGTCTTATTTATATTGTTAGTCTTAGTCTTATAAAATTATTTTTTTTTTATGATATAGGAGGGCAAACGAGCAGCCGGAGTCATTTTCATGACTACCGACGTCCACAAACATCCGCATAGGGGCTATACAGATGCCCTGCCCTCCTTTCTTCTCCCACCTTCATAGGCCTTTTAAGATGAATGTTATTTTAATGTTATTAGGATTATGTCTATTGTTTTAATGAACTGTTATGAGAAATTGAAAAATTCCAATAATATTTTTTTTGCTTCAATTTAGGACTCGAACCCAGCACATCACGAGCTACTTATATAACACAAAATCAGGAGACGCGAATGAGAAAACTTCTTCTATGGTCGAAGTAAAACGACTAAAAATAACATTTGTAGTCGTTTTACTTCGACCATAACATTTACAGTGTAACAATATCCGAGAAAGCATACAATGTTCTTAACAAGTTAAAGTTAACAATTTACTAGTTGAAGCGCGCATGTGGTGAAGGTATAATGTAAGGAACATCGCTTGAAAATGGAAACTATGTGGAATACTGCTCGAATATATTAATGGTAATACAAAGTTTTGACTAAGAGTTTAATTGCCGTATTGCGTCGTTTTTAGTAAATGTCTAGAAAGCAGAATAGGGTCGATACGACCGTGTTATTTCTTCATGCTGACGCGATATTTCCTTTGAAGTGAAAACTACACTGTCGTATTTCATGTGGTTCTGGGTTTCCGAAGACCTATAATAAGAGATCTCAGTAGTTATAAAATGCCTTCGATAGCTTGTCCTCTCAATTATACTACACACAAATTATCGTCTTAGCTTAAGGGCTGCCACGTCTTTCTGTGTTCAAATATTCGTGAGCGCTAAAAAGCATTTCATTTTGAGGTAATATTCGCTGTCTAATATGTACCTGTTTTATAAATGTAATACAAACTTTTACATTACCTAGCACATGGCTTGGCTAACACCGTGTGATAATTCTATTTATAAAAAAACTGTTAAAAAGTAACTTCTGATACTCATTTTATTGTGGTTATGTGGACCCGTTGCCTCCCAATTTAGAACACCTAAAACTCGCACATTGCACAAAATTCAACAATATTATAACTGTCACTATACGCCATCAGTCTTCTTGACAAAATATAACAACAGTTAAGCTGTAGAAGCGGCATGTTTGTAATTCTTTTAACCGGAACCTGTGAAACCGACATTTGTAGCTTACTTATTTGCTTATGCTCCTAATTTGCGATATTATGGGACTTCAATAGGAATCTTAGAAACCATCCCTAAAAATGAATGAATGAATGAATCTAACTAGAATCCACCTCCAATTTAAATCGTATTCTCTATAAGCCGATGCCGGGTGATGTAGGTACTTTGATATTAGATTACGTCGCAGTGAGGGTTCTTTATCTATACGCCTTAAACTCCTAACTAATAGTCAAACGGTAAAATATGACACGGCTAACGTGTTCTATTTTTGGGACTTCATTTTTTTATATCGTTTATCGAGCTTCCAAGAGTTTCGTAGTTCAGCATTGAGTCAGCCAGGAACGTATTGACCAACGTTAATACTACAAGTTTAATGAATGCAGGTAGTAGTACCACAAAAATAAGTTACTTCAGCTTTCATCGCTGACGCAAAAGGGTGCAATACAAGCCGATCTAATCCGATTTATAAACACCAGTTTAATAAAAACCTTATTTCACAACTCATAGGGCTTGAAATATAACGAGAGGTAAGCTCATGCTATCTCGCTCGCGATATTTGTGCTGTATGACTATAACGTTTGTATGAATTACAGCCTACGACAGCTAACATTGGATTAAACAACTAGCGAATGCCAATCTAGCCACTTCTCATTTGGCCAATGGCGAATGAAGAATTTTCCGTGCCTGAAATATTTTCGCGCCTATCAAAAAAATGTTTACTGCGCTGGTACATCAGTGTGACTTATTTCTGTGGTACTACTATATACAAAAATAAAATATCTTTTACCAATCTTTGCATTTATTTAAACCCCAATGTCTTGTACTAACAAATAATTTATTAAGCCTTAAAATAATTTCAAAGTAAAGCAAAAGCTTTAGGGATTAAAACCGAAGGAAAGTTCAAAAATAAATATAAATTTCCACAATCACAATTCAGTAAAGCAAAGGATAAAATTTCAAGTTATTTTTCGGTAGAAATGGATTTAATAATAAATTCTATTCGAGGCTTCGGGATATTATGTACGAGCACTTTATCAAGAAAAATAGTAATCAATATAATATAACATAACTTGTTCAAAATGTCATTAAAATCATTAATTTTCATACTTTTTAGGTGAATCACACATACAAACTTTCGCATATTATAAGGATTAGTATTTTTTTTATGGTATGAGGCCAAAAGAGCAGTCGGCGACATTTTCTTGACTAACGACGCCCATAGACATCCGTATAGAAGCTATACAGATGTGGTACACTCCTTCCTCCTCCCACTTCCATGGGCCACATGCTACTTACACAGCGCACGAAACGCGACAGTACATCTGTCACTATAATTATTGTATTATCATCGGTTTTTAACACGTTGCCAAAAAAAGACGCACGAATTAGTAAAATGTAGTAAATTGGCACGGTTAAAGTTAATAGAATCGTGTTAGTACTTTGTCTTAACTTTTATCAATACCCACTTAAATTTTTAATCATGATAACTATCGATTTTTTTGAAGAGTTTGTGTAAGCTTTCATGATTTATAGTGGAGAATTAATCCTTTATTACATATAGATTATTTATATTATTCCATCGAGACCACCGCGTCGTTGGTAAGATACCAACGATGGTCAATCACACGATATCTGCATCACATCATGTGTAAAAATCTAGAGATCCCTTGGATAGGAAGACAGAAAAGGCACCTTCCTCTCACACAATGACTGCCGAATAGTGACACCTATGCTCTCACTTTTTGTGCCCACTAATGTCGGTAGAAGGGTAACACTTTTGAATCAATACCTCTTTGCGGATATTGTGGTAGTCAGTATTTACCAGAAGGCTCGTTTGCATTCTTATGGTATAAAAAACTGAATCGAACAACAGTTACGACGAGTAACCAACAATTAATAGAATAAGAGCTGTATTTGTTTACGAAAGTATATAGAATATTTTCACGAACTCGTACTGTATGTTTTTTTAACCTATGTGTCTATTGTTTTATGTGTTTTATTTTTTGTTTCCAGAATCGGTTTCGGTGGCTTATTGGGAGGAGAGGCGGGTGGTACGAGTGCCCTCCTACGTCTCGTGTCACACTCCCACAAACACATATGTATTATTCGTACGGATGGTGATGGACATCTAACAATTTTCTCGTTTGTGTTGCGATAAATCTATTTTAACGGATTTTCTCTCTTTTAATTTAAGTATAACACAAACAAACAAGCCCGGTTGTATTTCACCCGCCACATAGGAGGAAATCGCGAGCTACTTGACCCTCTACAGGCCTCCAATTACCTGCTTCCGCACCCCGACCTGAGCGATCTAACAATACTTGATAAACGATACTCGACGTTAATACTACTCGACATCGAGTTGGCCAATAGAAATGCCGCTAATATTTAAAATGTATGAATGGCATTATTATTTAGAGGTGGTGTCATGTTGCACGACCAGGAGGTAAATATCGCTTACACGATACCGCTGTAAATTGGCAGTGCGTACGGAATATGAGCTTCTGGTAGCGGTGGTGGCTACCAGAAGCCCACGAAGAGAGGAGAAAGGAGGCTCAAAGCGTCTCGCTCACAATGATCCCCCAAAAAGTGACTTTGTGGAGGATTCATAAGAGAAATCGAAACTTTAGGCTATTTCTCTAATCACTATCTAGGTAGGTAAGAAGAACAGAGAGCATCATATCGCTAACCCTTCAAAAATGTTATAATATTAAAAGTGTAATAGAACATCGCAAGACTTACACGACATAAATCGCATCTACTATAAATGCGGCAAGAAATCACTCCGCACAAACGCATACAAACTGTAATTTATTATCTACAATCTCCGTGAAACAAAATTGCAATTGCATATTATTCTGGTTCGTAATATTACGTAACAAGCAATTTCGATGTAAATCTGATAGCAGTATGTTTAATATCTTCAATGTGTAAATAATGTTTTGTAACTTAAAAGTGCCCAAACCATTTTTGTTGTAATTTAATAAAAAAATAACGATTAAAAAAAGGGACCATCAACACAATATTATCGTTATAAAAACGATAGCACGGCGAAAGACGCGCGAGTTTCAAATTTTTGTCACTCGCGGGGCAGCTTATCAGAAACGTGTCTTGCATGACGTGTTACACGCGATAATACTTCTTAACTTCACGTTCGTTTGTTACATAATATTTGATTATTACATAAAAAAATTGCCAAAACGTCATGTTTTGGCAATTTTTTTTTCACCATTTCGGAAAAACATACATTTTTGCGCAGAAATAAGCACAGAAACGCACTCTTTTTTCGTTTAGATTCACCTGGATCCCAACATCCGCGACTTTATGACGATTAAACAATTATTCACAATAATTATTATCATTGCAGTTTATTGTTTAATGAAAGATTCAAGTTGTGCAGTATAAAACAGATTTTACGAGAAAATCGTGTGAAAAAGCAATCGAGGGTAACACCAGCGTAACGATGTACCCCACTTACGTCGCTTGCGTCTTTTGCACTTATTTAACTTCAGAATCATTTTCGTCTTAAGGATTACAATATAGCTCTAGCACGCGCAGTTTCTTGAGCGACTAGCAAAAAAGTCAAGCAATAATCTATTATTCTATGTCTGGGTCTGGACGAGATTGTGAAGCGGTCAAAATTCTTTTAAAATAAGTCATGGAATGAACAAAACAATTAATAAGTCTGTATAAGCATTATTTTTTATTTTATATATTAATACAAGCATTAGCTTAGCACTTAAGGACAGAGGAATAAGACTAGCGAACTTCACAGCCAGTTTAATTTACTAAACTTAATAAATATAATTGATAAAATCCTGACGATGATAACGAAAGCTGCATGGCGGGAAATGTAAACTTGATTCCATCCAACTCGGACAGTACTACAGTCGGAATATTATATATTTGATGTGTAGGGGAAAGCGAGATTAAATCAGTGAGTTGTTAATACTACGAACGTAATACATATAACTCAATGGATTAAATTGATTTCATCCAGTTTGTTACGTACTTCGTTACTTTGTTCATTTTTTCTATTTATTCAATGATGCGTCATGTCAAATCTTTTTTCCTTTATTATTATTGCATCCGTTTCCGTTATACCGTCACACGAAGTACATTTTGGAGCATACCTTACTCCATAGAGTACAGTAATATACAAGGAATAGAGAGCCCTCTCACAAGAATTTTTGACACCTTTATTGAACGGTGTCGCCGTCTGGTTTTCGATCCGCTAACTAATCCCAA
>LUGF01019844.1:369033-383698 GCA_001625245.1 Calycopis cecrops
CACACACATATAGTCGCCCGAGGACGGACGACGTGTCAGGTTGGCCGTGACGGTGCTTGGCTGATTATAGTTATAATAAGTTGTGAATTCCTTTGTTACTTAATTAGGATACTGTTGACTATGTCGCACCCTCTGATGCAACGCTGTGCACGTGTGTAGGTAGCCAGGAGGAAAGGAGTGTGGAGACCACGAGAGGGCGCTTGAGAGCGCAGAGTGGGCAGAACGATTTGAGACGTAGTGGCGCACACACGTGCTCAGCGGAGTGTCTAGGTCTATTTTAAATTATTATTATAGTTCTTTTTCACATAAATGTTAAATTGCAAGATGTCGAATTAAAATATCATTGTGAAGTTATAACGTGTGTCAATTATCCTCCTCTACCCGCAACCGATACGCCCACTGATTACCTCATCTGATAGAGACGGCCAAATGCCTACACATATTATTATGGTTCATAACATTACATAACAAGCAATTTCGATGTAAATCTGAAAGCAGTATGTTTAATATCTTCAATGTGTAAATAATGTTCTGGAACTTAAAAGTACCCAAACCATTCTTTGTTGTAATTTAAAAAAAAGTAACGACTAAAAAAAGGGACCATCAACACAATATTATCGTTATAAAAACGATAGACACGACGAAACACGCTCGAATTTCAAGTCTTTGTCAACCGCGGGACAGCTTATCAGAAACGTGACGTGCATGTGTTACACGCGATAATACTTCTCAACTTCACGTTCGTTTGTTACATAATATTTGATTATTACATTAAAAAATTGCCAAAACATGGCTTTTATTTCTTCACAACTTTTGCGCAGAAATAAGCACAGAGACGCGCTCTTTTTCGTTTAGATTCACCTGGATCCCAACATCCGCGACTTTATGACGATTGAACAATTGTTCACAATAATTGATGATGATAATGATGATGAAATGATAATTCATTGCAGTTTATTGTTTAATGAAAGGTTCAAGTTGTGCGGTATGAAAGAGATATTACGAGAAAATCGTGTGAAACAGCAATCGAGGGTAACACCAGCGTAACGATGTACCCCACTTACGTGGCTTGCGTCTCTTGCACACATTTAACTTCAGAATCATTTTCGTCTTAGGGATTACAAGATAGCTCTACCACGCGCAGTTTCTTGAGCGAATAGCAAACATGTCAAGCAATAATCCATCATTCTATGTCTGGGGCTGGACGAGCTTGTGAAGCGGCCTGTGCCTGCAAAATTCTTTTAAATTAAGTCATGGAATGACGAAGAGCTTTCGTAAGAACAAAATAATAAATAAACCTATTTAAGCATTATTTTTGATTTTATATATTAATAGAAGCATTAGCTTAGCATTTAAGGACAGAGGAATATGACTAGCGAACTTCTCAGCTAATTCAATTAACTAAACTTAATAAATATGATTGATAAAACCCTGACGATGGTAATGCAAGCAGCATAGCGGGAAATGTAGACTTGATTCCATCCAACTCGGACAGTACTACAGTCGGAACATTTGATATTAGATGTGTAGGGCAAAGCGAGATTAAATCAGTGAGTTGTTACTTTTTATTTTATCCCGTTGACTAATACATGTTCTGGTTATATTATAATTAGCCTAGCTAATACATATTCTCCATTCGCAATCATTCCATCTTATATTCGGAGAGATTCTCTCCCAAGACCTCGTGTCGGAATAATAAATTTTTTTCCTTGTCAAAAGAGACGATCTCCGAATGCTCTTTTTTTCCTTTGAAAGTTTAAAATTTGAATTGACATAGTTTTTTATTAAAACCATATCAATTTTAGAGGTTTCATTCATTCTGATCAAGGAGTTTGTACTCCTATGTTACATTACTGAGCTCTCTTAGATATAGTCTCGTTTATCCAGTATTAATAGATATTATGATTAATGACCGCAAGACCTTTAAAAGCGTCACACAATTGCTATCTCTTCCAATTTCTTTGAGCAAATTATCTTAGTCTGCATCGGCGAATGGACGGGAGAGGAGCCACACGACTAATCTCCACCTTGTCGTGGTGAGAGGGCTTAGTAACCGTGGCTTGAGACATCGAAGTGAACCAAGAGGGACCCAGGAGGGGACACTCTGAGTGGACTTACACATGACCCGTTCTGGATGTGTCCATGGATGAGGGGTTGCGGAAGGAGAGGTGTCTCGGCGTATCGTTGCTATTAGTCTTGGGGCGTACCGTGTTTTGTGCGAAACCGTTTTTAATCGTTTCGTTTTTACGCGAAACCAGTTTCGAAACTGGTTATTTTCGAACCTAGTTTTTTCTGTATACTATATCAATAATTTCATTTCTTTGTTATAATAACGTTATTTTCGGAACTGTTTTTTTTTTGAACCTAGTTTTTTCTGTATAAATACTATATCAATAACTTCATTTCTTTGTTATAAGAACGTTATTTTATATTTGTATTATGGTTATGAAATAGTTATCAAATACATTTTATAACATCTAACCATTACGTTATTGGTGTATATTATTTACATTTTTTTTACAGAAATTATACAAATTATAAAAAAAAATCTAATACATATTTTTTTAAATCAAATGCGCTGTTGCTTGCAGATCCGGGGCTCTCCACTTAAAGCGACTGAAGGCAGGGGTTTAACCGGAGCCTCCCAGGCTCCTGGATAGCGTAGGCACGTAAAGGTATTCTCCTGCGTTACCAAAAAAATATGGACGGGAGAGGAGGAAAGAGGGTAACGCATGTATATTAGTTACTAATATGCAGATGTCTATAGACGTCGTAGTCATTAGAATGCTCGTTAACCTCCTTATATTGTTAAAAAATGTAGATAATATTACTCCATAATGTTATGAATAATATTAATAATATACGTTCAAACAAAATCTAATATAAGTCATTCCGATGTTTGTGCAAATAAAGCACCCAGACCCTGTACCCGCCCCGTAAATTTCAACAAAGTTTGTTTAATCGATTTGAGATTCCAATTTCCAAATATTTATCTACCAAATAAATTGTAATGTAGATTGCTCACAAGGTTATCAAAATACAACTGTAACCTATCTTACACCGTAAGCAGGAAAATATAAGTTCATCGTTAACGTCTATTATTTTATATCAATAATAATAACATTTGGGGTCTAGAGTCGCTATATTATTAGTCTAGGCTCGAGCTAAGTACTGTAATGATATTTATGTAGACCAGTAGGTACCTGTAGGTACTGGACTGCGATAATATATATTTACTGTGTGTGTTAATGTAGTAAACTTTATTAATATATATTTAACTTACATAACTTTATAAATGATTATACACATTCGTTGGCGAATATGCATATTACTTAGGACTATTGTGAGAAATTGAATAATCCCAATAACACTTTTCTTGTTCAACCCAGGACTCGTACATAATAACAGACAAAATTCTCAACACGAATGGTAAGACTACAGCAATAACATTTGTGGTCGTTTTACTTCAACCATAACATTTACAATGTAACAGTGTCCGAGAAAACATACAAAAGCTCTTAACAAGTTAAAGTTAACAATTTACTAGTTGAGGCGCGCATGTGGTGAAGGTATAATGTAAGGAACACCGTTTGAAAATAGAAACTATGTGGAATACTGCTTAAATATATTAACAGGCAAATGAGGCAATTCAAAGTTTCTAGTGTTATCGATTGCTTGTTTGCGCATAGATATACTAGATGAAAATCGTCATCATCGCCATCTATTTACTTAACTCAAGAGCTCACAGACGTTTGTGTATTCGAAACTCAGTGACCGCTAAAAGGCGCTTAATTTTGCGGTAATATCCGCTTTCTTATAATAATAAGGTACATATAACACTTGTAACACAACAAACTTATTACGTTACATAGCACAGGGCTTAGCTAACTATGTGTAATAAGTCCACTGACGAAAAAGCTCTGATAAACAAACAGTGAACTCTGAAAATGAAATTAATAGTTAACTTACTTGTCTATACTTAGTAGAAAGCAAAAGAACAGTTTATCATTGAATCGTTTTTTATAATTAAGATCCAATTCTGTGTGATCGAGAGTAATTCTTAAATAACTAATATAAAATAGACTATCATTTGCCCGCAATTTGGTTCCCGAGAAAGCAATCAAAAATTCACCCCATGAACTGTCGATTGTTTAGAAATAAAAAGTGTTCATCCAATTGATGCATTCGTTCTGCGTACAAGTTGGAAGCGGACGACATGAGGCAGCAGCGACACTACTGGTTTCTATGTATTTCTATGAAATTACCTCTGTAGTTAGCGACACGAAGCTAGCGACGCGCCGCGCCGTCGAGCGGCAGATGCCATTGTCGTCCGTGCGGATCAGTAGTGTCGCTGTCGCCGGAGCAACGACACGTACAGTGAGTGTATTTTCAAAATGTTTTTTTTTCGATTCTCAAGAAGATAAACTTATAAATCAGGTGGCCCAACATCCCGTACTGAACGATGCATCTCACATAAACTATTCCAACACAGTCATAAAAGATACTTAATATTGGAAAAAATTAGAAATGTTTTAAATAAAAGTCATCATCGTCTTCTTCCTCTTCTAATAAAATATATAAAAAATTGCGTTCACTATTTTTGAACATGCCAGACATCTGGATTCCATCTGCTGTTGCCATCTGCAGTCGGGTTCGAATTCATGACCGCAGCGACAGGTCGTGACGACATGTCGTGACGACATGTCGTGACGACATGTCGTGACGACGTATCGTGACGACATGAAGCGTCTACACGTCGTCCGCTGCTGCGTCACGTCGTCCGCTGCTGCGTCATGTCGTCCGCTTCCAACTTGTACCTTTATCCAGCAACAATCGCATTTCTAATTATATTATAGACTAGCGGACGCCCGCTAATTCGTTTACGTGAATCCATTTTTTTACGCATTCGGTTAAAATGTAGCCTTCCTCGCTAAATGGACTAACTAATACTGAAAGAATTTTTCAAATCGGACCAGTAGGTTCAGAGATTAACGCGTTCAAACAAATAAACAAAAAAGCAAACTCTTCAGCTTTATATATTGCACCTGAATCTTTCAATGGTTGCCACCATTCAGATACAATCAGACACATCAACGGAGGCAAATCAAATTACACCAAGGGCCGGACCGCTTATCCTGTTTCTGCGATTATCTGTTAGCCTGGTCGGTATAATGACATTAAATCGACGTTTATGTGAGTAGACATTATAACAATAAATTGAAAAACGAATGCCGTACCTACTTCTAGAAATATATCACTCTTCAAATTATATAAGAAAAAATACTTCTTAGAGAAATACGACGGCAAAAGTTAACAGAATCATCTACTTTGAATTAATTTAATAAACGCTTACAATTTTTTCATGATAATCATCGTTTTCTTAAAAATGTAGTATAAGCTAGGATCATTTATTGTAGAGAATTATCGCTACTATTGATAATAATGTGCGCGTGCGTGAGATCGATTACTTTTTAGTTTATTACTGTAGCTGAAAATAATATTACAACCGTGTTTCAATAACATTGTAACCTGTCTACATTACAATTTAGTTGGTAGGTTAAATATTTGGAAATTTGAGTCTCAAATCGATTAAACAAACTTCGGTGAACTTCATGGCGCGGGTACAACGAATGGGAGCTTTATTTGTACAAGCATCGGTTTAATAATATTGGATTTTGTTTGAACATATATTATTTATTTATAACATTTTAAAATTAATTTATACGAGTAGGTAGATTATTTTCTCAAAAAAAAATTATCGAAAGATATACTCGTAGCAATTTCTGCAATTATACTTTATTCTGTCTGCACCAATGTGTGTATTTTTCGAAGTTTTTCTTTTATATATTAATCAAATATTATATAAAATTTGAACATGCAAAATGAAGTTGGGAAATATCGCGTGTAACACGTCATGCAAGTCACGTTTCTGATAAGCTGTCCCGCGGGTGACAAAGATTTGAAACTCGCGCGCGTTACGTCGTGCTATCGTTTTTATAATGAGAATGTTGTGTTGATGGTCCTTTTTACAGACGTTGTTTTTTTATGAAATTAAAACGAAATCTATGTTGAATTTCCAAATACAAAGAAATCCTTATATAAATAGCCTTTATGCGGATGTTTGTGGGCGTCGGTAGTCATGAAAATGGCTCCGGCTGCTCGTTTGCCCTCCTATATCATAAAAAAAAAAATGGAAATTATTTTAGAAATTGAAAGTTACTAAACAATACTTACGTATATAAAATGTGAAACATACTGCATTAATAGAAGATTTACATCGAAATTGCTTGTTATGTAATGTTACAAATCATAATAATATTCTTGCGAAACGTTGTTCCACGGAGATAGTAATAAATTGCAGCTTGTATGCGTTTGTGGGGGGTGATTTCTTGCCGCATTTACAGTTGATGAGATTTATGTTAGGTAAGTCTTGCGATGTTTCATTACACTTTTATCACTTTAATATACGTATTTGTTGGGATCCCGAGATGTGGCATTCCGTTCTATTTGCCTTTACATCAGGTAGTCCAACTGATCGTTTGCCTCTTAAGCTGTTCAAAATGTTGTAGTTGTAATATCTGTAATAGTTGCTCCTTTTTCATCGGTTTTATTCATTCTCAATGATACCACTCAAGAGATTAGTATCAACAGAACCACTTAAGATTTGTAAAATTATCGAAGGCAACTCTAGTGAAATTGTAGATATGCCTTTATCATATTCAGTATTAGTAAGTATTGTTACTAGAAGATGATTTTTATAATGAAATTCTATACATATGGCCGATACAGATAACTTTTATAATACATATTTAAAGATGTTAGCTTCAATTTTATATTATTTTTATATACTTGGTGTTCATTAATTGAGTCTACTATGACATTTGAATAAATGCTTTTGCACCGGTGACAAATCAATCCAAAATATAATCATTGGATTTGAAATTAAACGTATAAAGTACAAATAAAGTACCTACATCGCCCGGCGACGGCTTGTATAATTTGAGTTTTATTTTGAGAAAGTAATTAAATTTGAAAAAATCAAAATTGTTGACTACGTTATGAAATGAAAAATAATATTAGTTCAGGTAAATATTATAGATGTTATTTTTTCTCGTACTACGTACGTACGTACCTACGTAAAGTAAAGTTAAAAAGATGAACCTCGAATATTTAAATTTAGATAGAAAAAGAAGATAGAATTTTTAATAACTTTCCTTGTCATATTATTCAAGAGCGTTCTATTATTTTATCTTCGGCCAGTATGAAAACAATGAGTGAAATTTTGAGCAGATTTTATGACGCAAAAATATAGCAGCTAATAATTTGAAGTTGACGATTTGATAGGATAAAAGGAATAGATTAGCAAGTAATTAGGAGTGAAAAGTTTGGCTTGCTTGACAGGGTCAAGATAAGCTGGCGTATTCTTCCTTTTTCATTCGATTCCATATCAATCGGATGATTGGATATTGAGTTACTAGCTCGTGGTTGAGCTGCGGATTTTGATAGTCCGAACGACTTGAGACTTGACTTGAGACTCCAGAACCAATCGGCTATTTGACTTGAGTTCTTATGGCCTCTATGTAAGGCAGATGACGTGCACAATGAATTTCTTGTCCTATTGCTTTGCGCTTTACAACCTTCGCGATGCCTTTCAAATTGTTTTTGTTATCACATTAAATCATTAATTAAAACCTATAAAGTTAATATAATAAATATACATTTGTCATCCAGTAGTTGTAACAAATATCATTACAGCTGGGTGCTAGATCAACATGGTGTGACTAGTCCCTAATGTTATTATAATTGATATTAGTAAAAATAATAGACATTACCGATATGTTTTTATTTCGTTACTTTCGACGTAAGATAGGTTACAGACTACAGTTGTATTTTGATAACATCGTGGGCTGTCTACATTACAATTTACTTTACCAAGTTAAACATTGAGAAATTGGAATCTTAAATCGATTATACAAACTTTGATGAACTTTACAGGGCGGCTACAGGGTATGGAATCTTTTATTTGTACAAATATCGGAATTACTAATATTGTATTTTGTTTGCATGTAGAACTATTAGTAACATTGTGAAGTTATGTTATCTGTTAAGTAAGTTAATTTGGTCAAAGAAAATTGCTCAAAGACAATAGTCCCAAGAGGGCTGGGTACCATGATATCTGAGTAAAACTTCCGTTTTAGGGTAGAGTTTGGCCCCATAGAAATGCATATACCCTTGTTGTGAGTGATAAATTAAACCACGAGATTGAGCGTCGTTTTCTTTTGTGCGATCAAAAAATATAGAATGTAATAAATTTACAACCAATAAACTAGACAAATGTGGTCTTCAATGCGTGCTCTATTAATATTTACTCGCCATTGCCACAACCTCGCGCTTATCACTTCAAATATAATCTGTTGTCACAGTCGGTATTTCCGAACCGATGCGCTTCGAGAAAAGAGCCTTACTCTTATTTAAAAGGCTGGAAAAGCGCCTGCAAAAGCTTCGAGTTTTGAGGATGTCTATGGGCGGAGTTAGTATTCTACCACATGCCCGTTTGTCCCTTATCCTATAAAAAAAACCTTGAAAATACTTTGAAAATATCTAAGAAATAATACATTTGGTTTTATTTTATACACGCACACGTGCTTTCAAGCCTAGCCTAGCCTATCGGAGTAGGCAGAGAAAACGAGTGTCATGATCTCTACTTATTTTATAAAGATTATTAAGGTTTTCAATATTATAACATTATGCATAGTTACGTTATATATCTGCTATGAATTATGATAGCTTATAAGTACTAAATCTTCTTAGAATATCTACACTGTTTGCGAATAAAAATGTATTAAAATTATGGTCGTAATAAAGTTAAGTGAAAGTACTAACATGGTTCTGTTAACTTTAAACGTGCTAAACTCGGAACTTCAAACTAACTCGCGCGTCCTTTCTTGGAAACGTGTTAAAGACCGATGACAATACAATAATTAAATTTTTACTCCTCCTGTTAACATTAATAATAAATGCGAAAATATGAATGATTATTATTTTTTCACTTAAAAGTACTAAAGGGATTTAGGTGAATGTGTCATAGATATGTGTTATGGATAGCGCAAAAAATACGATTTCCTTCGAAAAAGTGCTCATACATTTCATATCTGGAATATACGAATAAATGCAAATTTATATTTATATTTTAATAAATATAAATTTGAATTCACTATCCTGCTGGATTAATTCCTAAAGCTCTCACTTTGATATTATTTTTAGGATTAATAAAATATTTTGGAAATGCAAGACTTTGGGATTTAGAAAAATGCAAACATTGATAAAAATACATTTTTGATTGTATTCACTAGATAAATACGCTCCTTGCTGACTCAGAGCTGAACTTCGGAAACTCGAGAAGATAAAAAAAACTTTACAAAAACCATGGAGAGAAACATTCTATTGATAATTAAAAAAATAAAGGAGTTCACAGCGTCAAATGTTCCAATTGCCTATTAGGTAGGGCATCGGCTTATAGAGAAAGCGATACGAATATCGAAGTGTTCCTATAGATAGACTCATCTTAGGATAGGTTTCAAAAATTCGTTTACAGTATTAGGAGTACCTAAACTATCTTAACGAATTTTATAGCAACTTATGTAAGTATCCTACAATTCTTATTTTTTTTATGGTACATTTTCATGACTACCGACGCGCATAGACATCTGTATAGAGGCTATACAGATGCGCTGCCATCTTTTCTCCTCCCATCTCCATGGCCCACCGGCTACTTACACAAACCGGAAACACGACAGTACAGTTGTCATTTTACGCCGGTCTCGTGTAAGTTAGAGGTACCTTCCCGGTCATGCCAGCCCTATTCGGCTGCATGAAAGCATGCAGTATAGCCATACCTCTTACTAAATCAATTATCTATCAAGCTTTACAGTTGCTATAGTCACGAGTGGTTGTATTTCACCCGCCACACACGCAGGAACTCTCGAGCCACTTGACCCCATGCCGGCATTCAATTACCTGCTTCCGCACCCGACCTGAGCGATCTAACAATACCTGATACACAATATTCGATTTTAAAAAATCTGCAAGTGGTTTATTAATAAAAATACCACTAGCCTCCTAAATAAAAAGTATTCTATTTGGTCTGAGGCCAATAGCATATAAAGTATAATAATAGGCAATTTTATTCAGAGGTAGTTCAATGTTGTTCGACCAGGAGGTAACATCGGTCACTTATTACTGGCGTAAACTAACTGTACATTCAGTGTGTGAGCTTCTGATGGCCCACGGAGAGAAGGAGGAAGGAGCAGCAAAAAGTCGCACCTACGTGGTGCTCCACAAGGTAACTGTATAGCAAATTCGTGTAAGCAAGACGCTACCTCCCTAGTATATTTTCAGGATCGTAAGTTCAAAATATTCAATATGAAGATCTATATAATTATTATTAATTATTACTTTTAAACGACTTACGCAAAGCTTTGGGCAGGAAGTGGGAAAGGTTAGCCGAAGATCGAGGCCAGTGGCGTGCTATGGGAGAGATGTCCAACAGTGGACTGCAATAGGCTGATGATGATGATGATGATGATGATGATGATGATGATTACTTTTAATTTGTCACCTCATCGTTACTAAATGCGACGTTAGTCATATAGTTTATAGTAAAAAGACATATTATAATTTTATAATATACTACATAAAGTGTTCTTGTAACAGTCCAGGTGAACAGGCATTTGTAGAAACGTGATAAGAAGTCGGCCATAGGCGTGTTTACCACCTCGATATGCTACCGTTACGTAATTCACATATTCTATTATTATTTGAATACTATATTAAGTTTTTCAATAAAAAGTAACCTAGACTAGCGTTTCTAAAACCTCTAGTAGTTTTGGCGTGTACTAATAATTTTTTGACCTTTATATTTTTTTAATAACAAAGTATCATATGTAATTTCTAATACCTATATGAATAAGTACACAAAGATTCATGATGATTGGTTAAGAACAAACAAACTCGCATTCACGACGTTTTTAATATTGGTAAATTGACAGATTTTGTCGTGACTGACTCGCTGAGTGCATCCGCAGCGCTAAGAGGATTGTTAATGTCAAAATGTTGATGGAAATTTCGTCAGTGTCGGACGCCAGCTGATGGCTTTTCGTATTAAGATCAGCTTTTACTCACTCGATACACGGTTGCAACGGCAGGGTCATACGAGTCTACATGTACGTCCACTTTACATCGCGTTCAATTTAGAAAGGGTTATATTTAATAAGATGAAAAAGAATTTCAGCTATGAAGTTAACCATGAAAATGTCAGTAACCTAGCATAACAATAATAAAGAATTTAGTAAATTTAGAAGTGAATGATAATGTATTATTCGCTAAGCTAAACCTACTTACGCTTAAAAATCAATGTCACAATGTCAAAACTGTTGGGACGAATTCTGATATCAATTTCTTCTTCTTCAAGGAGATTCTTTGGTTATATAAATATATTTAATATTAATTTATGTTATGTAAATAATGTAAATATATATTATGGACACTACACTACCACATTTATCCTAAAAAGCTAAATTTATTCATAGGATAGTTCTTATTCATAGCTTTGGAACGTATGTTACTTCTAGTTAACAGTGTCTAAACTATGTTATAGTTTGGTCCCTAACACTAGCGAACTTAGTTCACTTGTAACAATTAATAATATTAATGGTTACAGTTCCCTGTAGTATTTGTCACAGACGTAGTCAAAGGGCCACCGTTTGATCGTTCGTAAGATGATTTACTAACGCACTACAATATGGAGGATTCATTTTGGTAGACTTGTAAGGCTTGCAACCCAGTTTCGGCGCGAGGATTTTTTTAATAACCTGACGTCCATTAACATCCACGCTGTTAAGGGTTATGCCGATACGGTGCCGTCCATCACCCCATCACTCAAATGAATGCGGATACTCACTATTCGTACGACGTGATAGCGCAAGAAATCTGACACAAAATACCGCTTCGCAAGGCGGTATCATGACTGGGAAGTAAACTCCCTGATCGTGCCAGCCTAACTTCACTACAATGCAGCAACAGAACTTCGATCAAAAATTCAGGAGCTTTAGAAACAGATCTCAAGTGAGCCGCCACGTTTGTGAATTTAGGAAATGTTACGGACGAGTAAAGCTTAGTTGTCTATTGATGAGATGGAAAAACAACTATAGGGTAAACGGTTCTAAGTTGGATACAACTAGCATGAAATCGCTCGTCTAAACAAAACGTGAAAGATTTTAGATCTAGCACTGGATCCACAGAGGCTGATGATGATGAGGAAGAACGGTATTATCAACGAAAGCAACTGAATAATTGTCGACATTTTTTTTCTTCTTTGTGATACGAAATAAAACCTTCATATATAACGGTAAAATAATAAATCGAATCCCCAATAATTCTCCCACCTAATGTGGCCGTGCCGTTACGATCCAAAAATATAAATCTGTTCGTCTATAACATAAGTATTTACGGTTATGGCTTCATCGACCGTTAACGCTCTGTACGCTCGTGTTTTAACTTTATACTGCACAAGCACATCTTTGTTTCTTAATAAAATTGTTTTTTTCACGTGGAAGCTTTTACATTCAATGTGGGGTTTTGATTTCCAGTTCAGGGCCTAACCTAATAAGAACGCGTGAGAATCCCCTATTATTATGATGATAAAAGGATTAAATATTGAAATTAAAAAAGAACTATTTTAATTGTGAGAAAAAAAGAAAAATCAGGAAGGTTGTAAAGCACGTAGCCCGAGACAGGTCAGGAAGTTCATTGTGCACGCTATCTGTCTGCCACTGAGGCCATAAGAACTTGATAGATATAAATAATATAATTATCTCGATATATAATATGAATATATGTAAATAAGACTATTGCATTTATATTATGTATCGAGATAGTTATATTATTTATATCTATCAAACTCGTCAAGTGGGTGATAGGTTACGTTCTTGAAAGGCTCAACAATCTTTGGTTGTTCAGATTATCAGCATCTACAGTTTGACAACGAGATGGTAACTGAATATTTAATCATTCGACTGATATCGAATGAAAAAGGAAGATAATGCTAGTTTACACTTTTCTCCTAATAAATAATCCATTCCTTTCAGCTTCAGAAAAAGTCCACTTTAAATTATTTCCTGCTATATTTTTCGTCTTTAAATATGCTCAAAATTTCACTCATTGTTTTCGTAATGGTGGAAGCTAAAACAATATGACGCTCTTGAAAAAATATGCCAAGAAAAGTTATTAAAAATTCTATCTTCTTTTTCTATTTAAATTTAAATAATATATTCAAGGGTCGTCTTTTTAACTTTACGCTACGTAGGTACGTAATTTTACCAGTATTGATATTATTTTTCATTTCATAGTTACAATAAATATTTCAAGTGTTTTCTTATCGAATATATAATTTTGCATTGTATCGTCGTCAAGTTATGAGCCACATAATGAGAACATCTTTAGCATATAAAACCCAAAAATGTCTTCTAAAAACTGTATATACTTGATAATTTGTAGAAGTAAGTACACATGAAGTGGTTTACTTTTAAATTTATTTTACATAGTATTTAGGCCTCTTTTAGGCCGGCTATTGTTTGTGACAATCACCTAAATGCTAGAAGCCTTTTTTTAGTTTCGCTTTCGACTTTTAATCGTTACCTAAAGTTGATATTTAGGTACTTAAAATTTAAGTATTATCAACATCGCTTTTTTGCTTTTAGATATAATGTAACATAAATTTATAAAAGAAAAGGTTTTCAATTTTGCATTTTATTTTTTTACTTTCAGTTAATATATAAAGAATGGAGATAATGTTTCACATAATTTACATGATCATCTTAAATATCAACAACAAAAAGCAAGTGACAAATATATCAGTTTTTAAATAAGTTTGTCATAGCTAAATAATATTATATTAATTTGAAACCGAACGAACTTAAGTGTGTTTAAATTTAAAAAATCAATATTAATAATAAAATTTAAATATAAATAAATATAATTTTAAATATAAATGAAAAAGATTATTCAAATGACATTATTGATTTATTGTTATATGTTTATGTAGAGCCCATGTTTTTGATTTTGTAGAATATAGTGCCCTCTGTTGTCAAGTAAATAAAATATCCTTGTTCTTACCTACCCACCAAGCTACGTTGCACGGTCGTACAATCTCATTATAATAGATGGCGATAACAACCTTGTTTTATAGAATTGGAGATTTCTAGAAAGATTACTAGAAAATATTAACATGAATACATCGCGAAGTTAAATACAGCCTTTTAAAAACATTTTTTTCAATATAAATACACAGATTGAAATATCACACAACATTGTCGCTTATTTAATAAACTAGATCCATCTTTTGTAGAAAGAATAACAAGAATTGTAAGTTCTGGAAAATTTGTAAATTTATCCTAATCTGACCTTAATACATACCCTAATGATGTAGATACAAGTCTTATTTTTAAATTGTAAATTATTGTAATATAAGTATAGCATTCCCGACAAACCTGCGTGGTTTTTGGTCTGCTTATCATTTAATATTGTAATCTTTTGAAAATAAATAAATACCTATATAAAAAAATCTTTATGTAAAGTATAGATATATGAAGAGGAGGGGGATGGGGGG